>JAWPHD010018196.1:0-41001 GCA_037043455.1 Cyrtodaria siliqua | reverse complement strand
ATCAAGGGCCAAAACTGGAGTTTATTTTCGATAAAGTTGGTTTATGAACTCGCCCGAGCTTTTAGCAATATTAATATTCTGGCTAAGTTTGGTAAAGATCGGAATCCGATGCAAATTGGAGATGCCAGAGTGTTAACAAGGCAAATATAGCCCTTTTCCCCGCTCTCATTCAAAAAAGGGTAATAGCGTTTTTATAATCCGATATTTGTTTTTCTAACTTACCCAAGCTTTCATCGCTATTAAGATTCATAGGTAGGACTGTAAAGATTGGAGCAAAACGAAAGTACTAATATTAAGATTCTGAAAAAAAAAATGGTTTAAGATCGAATGCAAGACAGAGGTGCTAGAGGTTTGACAAGGCGAACTACTTCATTTTTCATTAAGTCAAGGTCATAACGCTAATGTTTATTAGCCGATATGAGTGGTTTTCAAACGCGCCGAGCTTTCATCAATATTAAGACATTGAACAAGTTTGTTAAAGTAGCTATCCCGCCAACAACAGCCACATTTTACAGTGAAAACCTAGGTTACCGCTCGGTAACAAAGGTTCTCGCTAAGAACTAAGATTCTCATCTTGTTTGTGCAAACGGCGCATCATTTATGAAAACCTCGGATACTGGATGAGAACCGGGTTTTTCACAATTCTGATGGTAACCTAAGTTCTTGAATACATTTGGACATTTAGTTTTAGAAACCATAGTTCTTAAGTGATAACCAAAGTTTCCAAGCAGAAATTGTAGTTTATAGGAGCCGTTTGTACACTCACTCTGAGAACTTAATACACCATTTTCTTAAGGTATATTTGCCAATACTCCCGTCCAAAAGTGGTCAGGTTGTATGACAAAGCAACTGTGTTAGGGTAAGACGGGGCGGGTGTATGTTTATGCCGGTTTAATATTATACGTTGGACAAACATGTACTTTTAGTACTATTTAGTAGTTTATAGAATGTTGATACCATGTTTTCATATTTTTATAGAATGCGTTTAAACATTTTGAAACTTAGTACCATGTTTATATTATATAGAATGCGTGTAAAATTTGGTGAAGCCTGGTATCATGTTTTCATATTATATAGAATATGTGTAGAATTTGGGAAAATTGGTACCATGTTTTCATATTATATAGAATGTGCGTAGAAACTGTTGAAACTTGGTACCATGTTTTCATATTATTTAGAATGTGTGTAGATATTGATGAAACTTGGCATCATGTGTACCTATAGGCTTAAACGACGTAAACATTAAAAACAATTGTGGGAAACCAAAAACATCAAACAAAAATCCACAAAATAAAAACACAACAACAAAAAAACATTACCGGTGTAAACACAATTATATTCAACACTATAGATCTATAAAAATACAGAAATAAAATAAGGTCATCAATTAATTGTAAATGGTCGTCTACCAATTATATTTAAATATTTATAGTGAAAGCTACTTTATACAGTTAATTTACAAACGCGCATTGTCTATACAAAATAAGTTTTATATAGTCGCGCCTTCATTATCAAATTTACTTAAAATATAAAAAAAAATTGAAATTGCTTAATTGTATGTCATGATAAAGAATCTAAATGAATTTAAGTTTCGGGACTCCCTGGCTCCCGTTGCATGTTAAATGAGTATATAACATTTACATTTATCAATATCTTATCCATTATAAAAATAATACGATTAAATTCCGCCAGTATTTCATAAAATTGGAAATAAAAATAAATCAGCGTCCAACAATAATTTTTGATTAATAGATCCTATCTTCAGTCTGAAATGCCGTGATAATTAGCGATATAATTGTTGCCTTTTGGCGATCTATATCGGGACAATTAGCGATATAATGGTAGACTTTCGGCGATCTTTGCCAATTCAAGTGCAGCTATTTTATTATTCCTAAATTCGGTTGTCTTAATGCTTTTTACCGTCAAACATAACGTAAGATCTGCTACAAAATGTAAAACACCCAAATAAACATTATTTATGCAAACCAATTTTAATGTTTATATGCTAGTGTATCTACACACACACACAGAGAGAGTGAGAGAGAGAGAGAGAGAGAGATAGAGAGAGAAGAGAGAGAGAGAGAGAGAGAGAGAGAGAGAGAGTGAGAGAGAGAGAGAGAGAGAGAGCAGTAAGACCTCCAATTACTATCACCTCATGTTATTGCTGAACTATGCGTACTATGCTGTACTATGCGTACTATGCTGAACTAAGCGTACTATGACGAACTATGCATATTATGCTGGAACTATGCGTACTATACTGATCTATGCGTACTAAACTGAACTATGCATACTACACTGAACTATGCATACTATACTGAACTATGCGTACTATGATGAACTATGCGTACTATACTGAACTATGCGTACTTCGACGAAGTATGCATATTATGCTGGAACTATGCGTACTATTCTGAACTATTCGTACTATACTGAACTATGCGTACTATGATGAACTATGCGTACTATGATGAACTATGCGTATTATGCTGGAACTATGCGTGCTATAATGAACTATGCGTACTATGCGTACTAAACTGAACTATGCATACTACACTGAACTATGCATACTATACTGAATTATGCGTACTATGATGAACTATGCGTACTATACCGAACTATGCGTACTATACTGAACTATGCGTACAATACTGAACTATGCGTACTATACTGAACTGTGCTTACTATACTGAACTATGCATATTATGCTGGAACTATGCATACTATGCGTACTATACTGAACTATGCGTACTATACTGATCTATGGGCACCATGACGAACTGTGCGTATTATGCTGAACTTTGCGTACTATGCTGAACTATGCGTACTATACTGAACTATGCGTGCTATACTGAACTATGCGTACTATGCTGAACTATGCTGAACTATGCTGAACTATGCTGAACTATGCGTACTATACTGAACTATGCGTACTATGCTGAACTATTCGTATTGCTTCTATTGCTTATAGATTATAAGAATCTTTCATGGGTATCCGGTGAAGTTAGTGAATTCCAACACGAGGTATAAGTGTTTTTATCGGAACCAAGGCTCTGCCGTGGTTCCGATTAAAACAGTTATACCGAGGGTTGGAATTCCCTATCGGAACCGAATACCCATGATAGATTCTTTTTCTTGCATATCAGAGACATGCTGCGCGTTGACGCCGCCAGCTACTAACGTTTTGCATGTTTTCCTGCATACCGGATGTTGGCGGGCGTGAATTTTATCTCGACCCTAGGGTAAGATGGAAATATCTAGCCCCGGTAAAATGACGGATATCCTTGTCCGATAAGCAAGAAAAGGCTCTTCTACATTCCAGTTTTATTCTTTAAACTACATTTTAATCCTCCATAATCATAAACAGTTCAAATATAACATGGCGCAAGACAGAATGCATGGCGAAGCATGCACTGCACGCTGTCCAAGACGGTGATGTATGGTATTTAATCGTGCCTTGGGAGCAACTCAAAGGATTAATTTCTATACAAATCAAAAATGCTTCCGTTTTTGAAATTTGCAATAATTTATCAGACCGACTGAGAAGAAATACTGCTTTGTATCATATCTTTGTATTGACCTTTTACCATATATGGCATATTGACAAAATGTCTTTTAAAAGAAAGAAAATCACCGCAAATAAAAAATAAGCATATAATGTATACATTTTACATCTGTATATTTATGTTTAATCAATGTGCAGTGATTTTCTTTGCTTTAAAATGTATTTTATCAATATGCCATATATGGTAAAAAAGGCGCGATGACGTCATCTTTCAAAGGTGGCCGCCTCCAGTTACATTCCTTGCAAATTTTCAGTAAGTCATATCTCCTTAATTTTTCATGGCATTTTGATAATTCCTTCAGCTTTTTCAAGTTTTTCCGAACCGTTTTATATAAATCGTGTTTGAAAATAGTGCATCAACCCCTTTAACCGTTCTTTTTATGTTCTGGCAAGTAAGTGCAAAATCAAATCATTACCGCATTGAACATGAGCCAGGAGATTCAACTCGTAAAACGAACTTGTAATTGTCATTGAAAGTAATCAATTTCCATCTCAAAGTGAAAACCAACGTTATTAAAGCAGTTCTGAAGCATGCGTGAGCAAATTATACTCCATTACTCAACACTAGTTGCATTTAAGTCTCAACCGTCTCCTTGAACTTTTTATTTCAAATGTATTGGTTTGAAATGTTTTCAAAGTTCTTTAATACTTATTAAATTAATTATCTATGACTGTAATTTACTTGGTATAAGCCGTTCTCCGAAATGCCAAGCTGGGTGATATACACTCAAATCCCATTAAATATGTCATACATTCAAAACCAGTTAAATATAAAATACATTCAAAACCCATTAAATATGACGGTACATTCATACCCATTAAATATTACATACATTCATAACCCATTAAACATAACATACCTTCATAACCCATTAAATATGACATACATTCATAACCCATTGAATATGACATACATTCATAACCCATTAAATATGACAAATATTTATAACCCATAATATATGAAATACATTCATAATCCATTACATATATCATACAGTCATAAACCATTGAATATGACATACATTCAGAATCAATTAAATATGACATACATTCATAACCCATTAACCCATTAAATATGACATACATGCATAACCCATTAAATATGACATGCACTCATAACCAATTAAATATGACATACATTCAACCATTAAATATGACATACATTCGTAACCTGTTAAATATGACATACGTTTCATAACCCATTACATATGACATACAATCATAACCCATTAAATGTAACATACATTCATAACCCATTAAATATGACATACGTCTATAACCCATTGAATATGACATACCTTCATAACCCATTAAATATGACATGCAATCATAACCCATTAAATATGACATACTTTCAACCATTAAATATGACATATATTCGTAACCCGTTAAATATGACATACATTTCATAACCCATTAAATATGCCATACACTCATAACCCATTAAATATAACATACGTTCATAACCCATTAAATATGACATACGTCTATAACCCATTGAATATGACATACATTCATAACCCATTAAATATGACATGCAATCATAACCCATTAAATATGACATACACTCAATCATTAAATATGCCATATATTCGTAACCCGTTAAATATGACATACATTTCATAACCTATTAAATATGCCATACACTCATAGGCCATTAAATATAACATACGTTCATAACCCATTAAATATGACATACATTCATAATATACACTCATAACCCATTAATTATGACATGCACCGATACCCCATTAAATATAACATACGTTCATAACCCATTAAATATAACATACATTAATAACCCATTCAATATGACATACGTTCATAACCCATTGAATATGACATACATTCATAACCCATTAAATATGACATACATTCAACCATTAATTATGACATATATTTGTAACCCGTTAAATATGACATACATTTCATAACCCATTAAATATGACATACAGTCATAATACATTAAATATAACTTACGTAATAACCCATTAAATATAACATCATTCATAACCCAGTAAATATGACATAAGTTCACAACCCATTTACTATGACATACATTCATAACCCATTAAATATGACATGCACTCATAACCCATTAAATATGACATACATTCAACCATTAAATATGACATATATTCGTAAACCGTTAAACATTTTGAATGCCGCTTTTGACTGACATGGCTTAGTATTCGTCGTAGAATATTGGTGATTGATAAATAAAATAATGATAATACATGAGATGTAAATAATGAATTTGTTCTGTTCTGACTAAACATATTTTATGAAAATACCCCACCCACTTCGTGAAGACTGTTCATGTTTACTTCAGGTATAATTGAAAGTCAATTTTAAATTTACTGAGATATAATTTAATTTCAAACTATTTACAAAATAATTTTAGGCATAAGTCCAGATTACATGTATAACTTAATCCAGCCATACTTACCCGTAAACAATAATTTTAACCTTCGACCTTCAGGATTAAACTTACGTCTAACTCTTTGTCGTACAACATCATATTATAACAGCTTTCTACCGAGTACAATTAAATTGTGGAATGCTTTACCTTTAGACGCAAAAAATGCACCATCTGTTGAACAATTTAAGCATAAACTTAAGGCTATTGAACATAGGACTAACAGTCCATATCACTATAATATAGGAAATAGGAATGATAACATCATCCATTGTCAATTAAGAAAGAATTCAAGTAATCTAAATAAGCATTTATTTGACCATTTCTTGACAGATTCAGCAGTATGTCCGAAATGTGGCAATCCATGTGAGGACAATACTCACTTCTTTTTCAACTGTCCACTGTATAACCAATTCAGAAATGACTTACTTGATACCCTAGCCAATCTTGTTGATGTCACGCATATCAACATTGACTTGATACTGAACATGCTGAATGGCAGTTCCAATCTAGACGATACTACGAACTCAGAAATTGTACTTATCGTCCACAAATACACCAAATGTACCAGGAGATTTTCGTAGAATTATAGATGTATGTACATGTACATATGTATATGTATGTGTATATATGGGTGTGTACATGTATGTATAAAATACTATTGTATTTTCAGATATGTTTTGTCACAATGCTAGAATTTCTTTTTGTATTTTGTCATCTCTCTTCCTTTTTATTGTAATTTTTTGTTTGTCTGTTTATCTTAAATTCCAAAATTAACTATTGGTTACAGAAACTCATACTAAAACCATTAAATTTTGTAATAATCATTACATTTTTATATATATTTCGTATTGGTTTCCAGTATAATTTTCTTTCTGTTTATTCTTTTTTTTCTCACTTAAATTTTTTCTGACAGTACAAAGTGGTAATACTAAACAATCACGGTACACATTTCAAAGATTCTAAGTTAATTGTCAATTCAATATATGCAAACTGTACTACAATTCCACATTTTATGTTATGTTTGATATGAATTTATTGTTTATATGTACCTTGATACGGGAGAGGTCTTACATAGACTTTTTTTTTAATTGTGTAATTTAAAGAGTTTTTAATAAATAATCATTAGAAACCTGATGACCTATATACTTTTACTTGTTTTTTTCATATACATCTTTTAAAAACAGTTGAGCATTAGAACATACGTTTTTTTTATCTTGAATTATTTTTTAGTAATGGGTACGGTCCATATATGCTTGCTTTTTAAAGTAAAAAGGCGAATGAGGATTATAATTGTTTGTGTATGCTTTGAAAGATATGTATATATGTTATCGAAAATTAATCGTTGTTTTTGTATAAATGTATAAATGTAAGGTTATGAAAATATTGTGAAAATGTTCATTGACTCTATTTTTCATCTTTTTAGTGAAATTTTAGAGCTAGAAATATGTGTCTTCTTCAAAGACGTCTAGTGGTAAAAAAGTGTGATGATCTACCCTTTCTGATAATGTTGTATCTAAATGAAACCAAAGAAGCTTTAAATAGCAAAACCAAATCTCTGCATTATGTCCTTTCCGAGCCAACCTCCTTAAGTCAGACTGCCATTAATTGCATTAGAAACACTTAAATATTAGATCATTTAATGCATTCAATCCATCATCCAGGTGCAGCATTTACTGACATCAACTTCAGCTGAAGCCCAGAACGTTTCCGAGCTATCACGGAGACAATCGAAATATATCGACCAATCAACAGCTTGTAGGCACATTAAATATTCACAATAATAACAACAATGACAACCGGTAATAACATATTTGATTAATGGGGGACTACCGATATACAGAGTTATCTGAACATTCGGTTGGTTTTATCTCCCTTGTCCGCTACGTGGCGCTGCATTGGGAAGTTCCGGTTTTAAAACAAAAACAGCTGATAGATTCACAGGGAATCCAGAGCGCTTGATCCAAAAAAATAATTCCTTTATATTATATTGACTAGGGTTGAATCAAGCTGTATAGGCCTATGGGAATAGTTTACCACATCTGTGGACCACAGCCAACGTTTACTATTTTACCCGTTTTTCACTCCGTGTCGATATTACACGCACTTAAAACTATGTATCCGTGTAGCGGAAATACTAATGATGCTATCTGACTATATGTCTCCTCGTGATATCGTGTACACAAACCACAAACCGAACAAAAATGTAGCACAAGAATAACCAATGTTGACAGTGTTGAAAATGCCGGAAGAGGAATTTCAAAAGGCAAAATAATGCACGCTTTCTGATTGGCTGAACAATTTCAAAAGGCAAAATAATACACGCTTTCTGATTGGCTGATAATAAACGACAATCATTGTTCAGCCAATCAGAAAGCGTGTATTATTTTGCCTTTTGAAATTCCTCTTCCGGCATTTTTTATTTAAAGATAAATTTGATGGGTTATGTTTATTACAAGTATATCGTTCTGCCATATTCGTCATTTTGAAGGGAAGACCTCCATATGGACACTTAGAATATTCTTTTCAAAACAAGTGAGCCACTTGAGACGATTCAACGAACTTAATTTAATTTAAGAATTCTTCTGCTACAAGGACAACCTAACTTCTATGGTGACGTGATCATTGGTCATGATCACTTTCTTACTATCTTTGTTAAACTTGTTAAAAGGTTTATCAAAAGCGGTTATGACCCTATAATTTTGCAACGCACTGCATGCTTGGTGGTGGATCCATTTACAGTTCGTCATTATGAGTTCCTGTTTAATTGTGCGATGACTGGTCAGGCTGTGGACCCTATGATGACGTATACCTAAAGTCCAAAAGGACGGTGACGTTTGATGTTTGTCTGCAATCTTGCGTTGTCGTGCCCTCAATGGTTTTATTCTCTTGTTGCTCTGGCTTCTGCCAAGTCATTGAGTACCTTCTTATATTTATATATAAACGAGCATCTTTGTGTTTTACTTATATTGCCTATTCTGCCTTGTTGGTTAGAAAATAGTTGATGGCGGGGATTTCTTTATTTACACTGTTCCGTTTTATTGGGATGACAGTAGGGTAAGTGTGAGGTTTGGTGCACCCTAGAACCTGGTTTAAACCCCCAGCGGCCTCTTTTGCCACTGACCGTTCCAAGGCGGTAGCCCTATTGTCAACCCTCGTGTGTTTGTGATGTATTATCTTGCCTTTTATTCATCTTTATGTATAGTTGTTCTTTGTTTCTTTTCTTGTTTGTAGTTGACTGTTGTCAGTGAATGCTACTTTTCCTGTTCGATTTTTATATCTACTTTTATTTAACTTGATCGGTACATTTCTAGTCTGATTTACCCGACACACACACTGGCTATACGGAATAATTCAATCGTTCAACTATGCGTGTTTTTTTGCTGACAGAGAATATTAAAATGTAAATATGCAAATATTGATTGCTTATTATGATAGCGTGTGCATAGCCAGTGTGATCTTAGACTCTATTGAATTTGTTTTTTTCTGTCTTTTGTATCCGCAATTTTTGAAGGAAAAGTGGATATAATGTGATTCGTACCGTCCATCCGTCAGTCGGTTGTACGTGTAACCTGAACTTCCCATCCATGTTTGAAGGAGGGTTTTCATATTAAGCATGTAATGGTTGCTTGGTATGTGTAGATGACAAGGAAAAGTTCGAATCCAGGGACAAGATCCTTGGACTAGAGTTCAAGGAGAAAATGTCAATAACTTCAATATGGACAAGATCCTGGGACTAGAGTTCAAGGAGAAAAGATCAGTAACTCCAATATAGACAAGATTCTGGCACTAGAGTTCTAGGAGAAATGGTCAATAACTCCAATATGAACATTAGGACCACTGTTTGCAACATTTCGAGCGAAATGTCTTACATGCACATAATACGGATATACACATATAATACGAAACTGTTTATGATTTTTGCATATGGACCTTTTCCCTAGGGGGTGAGTTATTGTCATAGGGGATCTGCACGTAGTGTTATTCTTTCTTCGCAACTTAAATTCCTTCTACATCCTTTGAACGATGATGTTCATGTATCGTAGTGTGGTTGCCTATAATGGTTAGAGTCCAATCCAATCCAATCCAGGGCCTGACGTCAGGGTCCAGAGGTTTAGGTCAACGGTCAAATTAACAAAATATAACACTACAGCCATAGTTTGAACATTGTTAGTGGCATTTATTTGCATTCCATGGATTCATTGCAACACGAGCTCCTTAAAAATCAGTTGAAAGAGGGTGTTCATATTTGACACAGTGGTTGCCTAGGATGTGGTCATGACAGGGAAGTAAGATATTTGGCATGGGCAACAATCGACTTTACTCTAGTCAAAGCATTACTAGTATACCGTACACTAATTTTCCTTGTATGATATTGTTTGGCTCATAAATCTGTAGAATTAACTTAGTAACATAGGGACCGCCACATACTGTGAATGCTTTATTTTCGCGGGCCTTAAATTCGGCGAATTTCAAAATCGGACTAGTTCGCGTAGCCAAATTGAAAATTAATGTGTTTTATTTTCGCGTCTCCTATTCAATAACCCGGATCAACCTGGTGTTTTCGCTAAATCACAACGTCTCCGTCTCCGTCCTATGTAATACTCCGGTGTTATCGTTACATCACAACGTCATGAAACCAGAGCGTTTAGGATATTAAATCACGTAACGGTATCGGTAATCAACTGATGCCGGCGTATAGGTGAGAAAAGTAGTGAACGATAAACAAATGTTTCAATTAACTGATTTAGACAATAAAGTTTGCAGTTATGTGCGAGAATGTACGGTAATCACTCCCCATCGACAGGTATGATTGCATTATGTCTCTTCTCACCCTATGCGGTAACAAAACATTTTCGTTCACAGTTGTCATTTGTCAATTAACAAACAAATAATCGCGAGCGTAAGCTCGCCTTACGGTTAACGCGTTGTTGATTTTCTGAAATTTCCATACTAAGGCAATAAAAATCTTCGTCAAACCGCTAGAGTTACCTGCCCGTAAATTTGCATCGTGCAAGTAAAACGGGTGCACCGTCCCGGCGATTCGTATTTCTAGCACGTCGTTATAACCTCACTCGAACGCCGAGCGAAGCGAGGTGTTATTTGAAAGAAAATAAAGCTAATTACACCGCGAGGTGTTATTTGAAAGAAAATAAAGCTAATTACATCGAAATTATATATCGAGAAGCGACGTTATACAGCTAATTTCACCGAGCGAAGAGAGGTCGTGTGCACTGCATACAACATGTAGGTTAGTTAGTTTCCGCTTCTCTTCTATTCTATTCAGCGTTTTCACAGACTCAGTCCATTCAATTCAACATATTTATTTTTTACAATTTAATTTGTTCAAAAACAACAAAATACACGATTTAATGCTTGAATATGTTTAAATAAATGTGAATGCGTCAATATTTATTTATTTAAAAGAAAATGCTAGAATGCTGATTGCTTCACAGTTTACATTGATTTTGACGTCTGCTTACAAACACTGCTCCACTGCTCTCTCGCGCCGGCTGTCAAAGTTAAAAGTGGTTTTCATTTTTATGTATCTTTCATTTAGAAAAACAACCAAAAAAGGTAAAAATAATCCAAAATATGTAATCTTTTACATTCTTATTAGGTAAACACTCAACATTCTTTATCACTCAGTCACCTTTGCTTCAACATTATGCTTTAAAACATCCGCAGAAAAAATGACAGATACTTTTCAATTTGTAAACAAAAGTTCTGTAGTCAGATTTGAACGTATACATGACACATTATACAGTGTCCAAAATGTTCCTGGAGATGGAAATTGTTTTTTTCATTGTCTGAGTTTGGCTTTTAATGAAAATTTTGACCATTCACAACGATATAGAAATGTAGTATGTCAGCGCATTGCTAACCATTGGGGAATTTGGGAAACAAAAGTAAAACTATGCCATGGTGAATACATGTCTTATGAGCTGTACAATATTGGTTTGCTAAATGGTAATTGGTGGGCGAGTGCCTGTGAAATAGAAGCATGTGCCAATGTTCTCAATTGCCAGATAAATGTATTTCTCAAAGGTAGAAAAGCAGGACAAAACACTTACATGTTGAATTCACATACGCCAAGTAGCCAATTTACAAGGAGTATTGACCTTTTGTTGGAAAACAATCACTTCCTTCTTTTAAACAAAACATGTGTAAGTAATGCAAATGAACAGACAAAACATACGGGTAGTGATCATACCTATCCCATCCCACCTAATCATTGCACGACAACTCGTGAAACATGTCACACAACTGACAAGATTCATGAAAATAAAACACTTATGGGTAGTGATCATACCTATCCCATCCCACCTAATCACTGCTCGACAACTCGTGAAACATGTCACACAACCGACAAGATTCATGAAAATAAAACACATATGGGTAGTGATCATACCTATCCCATCCCACCTAATCATTGCTCGACAACTCGTGAAACATGTCACACAACAAACAACATTCATGAAAATAGAACGCATAGTGATCATACCTATCCCATCCCACCTAATCTGTGCCCGACAACTCAAACAACCTACACCATTCATGAAAATAGAACACATATCGGTAGTGATCATACCTATCCCATTCCACCTAAACTTTGCCCGACAACTTAAACAACCGACAACATTCATGAAAATAGAACATATATGGGTAGTGATCAAGATTATTTAAATTTGACACAAAATACATCTGAAAAACGTAAAACAACAAACCCACCTGAAGACATTTCAAACAAAAAATTAAAAAAAACACCCATTATTCCTCAAAACAATGCCAGTTTATACCCAGTTTGCAGGAAACTAGGTATTTGGTATGAGGCAGGGTCAGACAATGAAGAAAAACAGCAAGCAAATAACAGAGTAAGAAGATTAAAATACAGAATAAAACAGAAGCAGTCAAAGCTTGGGTTTGAATTGGATGAAATTCCAGATGCACCCCCTCTTTTAAATATAGATCAATTTGATAAGGCCATGGACTGCATACGTGCTTTTGAACTGCAGCAGATGGCTTACACTCTAAATTCTTGTAAGATCTGCAATGAGCGTAGAATTGAAATGCAAATATCCAGTGATGGTATATGCAAGCGTTGCAAATCTGACAGTGATGCTATAAAATTATTTTCAAATGAAAATTGTATGGATCCGAAACCTCTTCCAGATGAACTAAACTTGCTGACTCTCATAGAACAGCAACTTATTTCACGTATTTCTCCATGTATTAATGTCCACATGCTCAAACATGGCGGCACTGCATCCAGTGGACACTGTGTGACATTTCCACAGGAAGTAAATGAACCGGCACAGATATTTCCTAGATTACCGGAGGAAATTAATATAGTCAAGGTTAGAAAATCTGGCACAAATGATACAAATAAAGAATTTCGGGTTCGTAGATACAAAGTACAGGCAGCTCTATTTTGGCTAAAAGAAAACAATCCAGCATACTCTGATATTATAATTTGTCCACAACGTTTAAACTCACTCCCAGAAGATGGCGAACTAAGTAACATACAAACAACTGAGTACAATTTAAATACAAAACATACAAATGACCTTGGTCCGGCTCCTGATCAACTCGAACCTGGTGAAGTTGAGGGTGAAACTTCATCTAGTGTATTGTTGCCTGACCATTCTGTTGATTTGCGTCAATCTGTTCAAGACATTGTAACAGATATAACAGGAGACAATCAAACATATGTTACCATTAATCAGAGGGGCACGGTAACTATCCCATGGCCAACCCGTGGTAATATACCCTTATCCGAGTTTACAACCCAGTACTTTTTTACACTGGCTTTCCCATGTTTGTTTCCCTATGGGTCTGCAGATTTTCATGTAAACAGGCCCCGCACTTGTTCTTCTCTAGCAAACTGGGCTGATCATCTTTTATGGTACCAGGATGGTAGATTAGCCCATCATCAGTATTTTAAATTTGTTGTACATAATATCATTATGCGCAGAAGTGCTATTGAAAAGGGAAATTTTATTGTTCACCAACAACTTGGCGATCAGCACATAACAGTGTCTGAGCTCAGACAAAAGCTTCAAGAGGGAGATGACTCTTTAAGTAAAAAAATTGTTTATCTTAGTGCTACCTTGCGTGGTTCTAGTCAATATTGGGCACAACGTGCAAAAGAATTGCGTGCTCTTACCCAGTACAAAATTACCAAGGGTCACGGTTTGCCTTCAATATTTGCAACTGGAAATTGTGCGGAATTTCATTTTAAACCGCTTAAAAGGCTTCTACGTATGTATGTTCAGCAAACAACTGGTCAAGATATTGACCTTGATGACCGTTCAACTATGTTTAATATTTTGCAACAAAATACCCATATAGTTGGGCATTATTTTGACTTGCGTACCAAATCATACTTTCAAGAAGTCATGGGACCAGCTTTTGGCGTTGACACCTATTGGTACAGGCAAGAGTTTGCAAAGTCACGTGGCATGATTCACTGGCATGGCTTATGTTGGCGGTCTGATAGACAGCCACATGACTTATTGTATAAAGCTATAAATGACGGCCTTAGTGACGACGAATGTGCAGTCAAGCTTCAACAGTGGGCTTCAGTTGAATTTGGTTTAACAGCAAAACATCCTGCAGGCGAAGATGAAGCTGGTAGTTCAAGGAAAGATCTGTGGCCACCTCCAGAAGGCAGTGCTCAACAACCTCCTGAAGAAAGAAATCCCCTTGTTAAGCTTTTAATGGATGTCAGTAGCACACAAGAAACTTTGCTGGAAGATTATTCATTGCTTACCAACAGATTTAACCTCCACAGATGTTCTGATTATTGTTTAATACCTTCAAAAAATGGTACTAAAGTGTGTCGAATGGAGTTCGGTACTGAAAATTCACCGGGCAAGAATCTAAGAGACTCTCCTGCTTTAGTTCGGGATCGAAATGGCTCCCTTCGTTTTGAAATGACAAGGGATCATCCCGTCTTAGTTCAGCACTCTCGTTACCATACACAGGGCTGGAGAGCAAATGGAGATATATCTTTAATACTCTCTAAAAGTTCTCCAGATAATCCATCTGTTGATGACATAACAGCTACAGAGAAATACATTACAGGCTATGCATGCAAAGGTAATCAACCTACAGGCGCAATATCAAATCTATTTAATGATTTAGTTAACTGCACAGATGAAAATAGTGGGGCAAGTGCAAAGTCAATATGTAATAAACTTCTCATTAGTACAGTCAAGAGAGATATATCTGCTGTAGAAGCGTCATACGAATTGTCAGCATTACCACTTTACAGATCAAGTCATCAATTCAAATCTGTAAGTTTATCTGGAGTAAGGTTGCTCGAAAAGGATGGTACAGTAGCTACAAAAAACAATGTGTTTGACAAATATTTATCCCGCAAAGCTGATGATTGCTGTTCTTTGTACGATTTTATCTGTAAAGACGGTAAGGTTCCAGTTTTTTCAGGGTGTTCAACACATGCAAATTGGCCGTTACAAGAAGATTACTGCCGAACAATGCTCCTTCTTCATTGGCCTAACTGGCGTTTAATATCAGATATCCGAGATGAACATTCCACTTGGACTGAAAAAATGGAACAATTTCTTTTGACAGAACTCTGTCCAAATTTTGTCAAATCTGAAGTAGATAGAGTAAAAAGCAAACAAAATCCAACTGCTGATGATGATGATGAAAGCAATTTATTATATTCTTCTCAGCAACCAGACTGGATGGACTTGGTCAAACCAAATGCTGAGTTTGAATGTCCTGATACAGACTTCAATTATGATGATGGGGGAGAAGATTACGATTGGAGTTTAACCACTCTTCAATATCCTAAAGATCTTGGCAAATCCTGGCTTGAGACTCTTAATGAAAATCTTAATGCTAATAATGACACACTACAGATTCCAGAAGTAGATCTTCTGAAAATGAACGAAGACCAGAAGTTCGCTTTTAACATGGTAATGACCAAAATTATTCAATTTTCTAATAACAGTACAGATTTTCAACCACTTCGGATGATAGTAACTGGCACTGCTGGTTCGGGGAAATCCTTTTTAATAAAATGCATGGTTAAAGCATTACGAACCTTTTTCAATACTAATAGTTGTGTTCAGGTAGTCTGTCCTACTGGAAAAAGTGCCAATATTATATCAGGAGTAACACTGCACAGTTTTCTTAAAGTCCCTACAAAAAATAAAGGACAAGATATGACCCCACCGTTAGGTTCCTTGGGCGAAGTATTGCAAAACAATTGCAGTGGTTTGCATGTTTTACTTGTTGATAAAAGATCAATGATTGGTGCAACAACTTTGGGTTGGATGGAATTTAACAGCCGATATGCTGTAAATCACGGCTCCAACACCAATCAATCATGGGGAGGACTCCCTGTCGTTGTTTTTGTCGGTGATGATATTCAGTTACCACCAGTCTTAGACTCCCCAGTGTATGATTGTAAAACATTTCTACCTGCAGCAATGCATGGGGTTCTGGTATGGCATGATTTTTTACATGCCGTTTCCCTCAAAACTATTGTTCGCCAAAACCATGCGGAAAATGAACTTAAGGAGGTACTGCTTTCCATGAGAGGGTACAATACAACATCCGAACAGTCAATCTGGCTTCACAATTTTCAATGGAGAAATCTAAAGTTAAAATATGGAAATGATGTCTTACATAAAATGGAAACAGATGCCTTATTTGTATTTCCCTCTCATGCAGAAGTATGGGCACACAACAAAAACAGAATTCTTCAAGCAAACGAAGATTTTCCAATTGCAGAAATAAAAGCTATTTGCAAAGGACAACATGCTAAAACTGCTAGCCGTGACAAAGCAAGTGGACTCTTGTGCTCCATTTTCTTGTGCAAAACAGCTAAAGTCATGCTTACTGTCAACCTTTGTGTTCCATATGGTCTGTTCAATGGAGCAATTGGTACAGTTGTGGATATTGTCTATCCAGTCAATAAAAAACCAACAGAAACTTTGCCTTATGTGGTAATGGTGGAATTTCAACACTACACAGGTCCCCCATACATCAACGCAAATCCAAAAGTGATTCCAATAATACCTGTTGAAAGGAGAATTGACTGTCCTTGTCATTCCTGCAAAAGGACACAAATTCCTTTGACACTTGGCTGGGCAACTACCATACACAAGTGTCAGGGCATGACTGTTGGAGTTGGAGAGTGCCACAGGTACATTGTCATAATCCTGGGCCAAGAAGTTTTGAGTCGAGAAATCCTGGAGCCCTTTTTGTAGCCCTTTCCAGAGCAAAGTCTGCAGGCAGTGAATCCATTGAGCCAGATTTTGCATGGCATCCCTCTATACTGGTTAATGAGGATAGGATGTGTCATATTGTTATTACAAAAAGAGTCCAAGCCAGATCCAAAGAAATTTTAAGGATTGACAGTTTATGCCACAAGACAGAACAGGAATATGACATGTTGCGATCAAATGAGGCATTCATTTCAATAGTGAATTTGTTACTAGACAATGAAATTCCTTTAGAAGAATAGTTTAGTTATCTGCGCTTTTTTTGTGTTTAATCATATATACAGTGCTTCATTACGGTGGGTGATATGACAATCGCTAACCATATGCAAGCAAAACCAAACTTTTTTAATTACGGTTGTATGGGTGAAAGATCAGGATTTCACAGTAAAAAATTATTCATAATCGTTTAACAAACAAAAAAATGTGACATTCAGTCATGAAGTGTTGCTGAAGTGTTGCTGACATTGACACCAACCGTCGATAAGGTTCAATAACGCAAAAATTGTCGGTTTAAATCTTACATTAACATTTTTAAAATGTAATAAATTGATTATTTAACTGCTGGTTCGATTATAGAGAAATCCTTCACTTGATGGTAGGCGTGCTTTTTTTCTTTATCCGATCGTTAATGAAAAGAACATGCCTACCATCTAGTGAAGTATTTCCCTATAACAGATCCCAGCAGTTAACTAATCTCAATTTTAGGTCAATTGTAAAAAATAATGTCATGAGCCCGAACTGTGAGTGAAAAACAATATACCTATATTTTTTAATTTACATGTAAAGTCTTCATCTCAATATTCATTCCAATTCTTCTTAAATTATTATCAATAGCATCATTGTCAGATTGTACATCATAAACATAAAGCAAATTGTGTAAAATTCTTTAATATAATTAACATTTTTCATTGTTTTTAATTAGTATGTCATTTGTGTTTTTCTCATCAGAGTTTTCTAAATATCATAAATTATCCTGATCATTATTTTGTTGCATGTACAACATAGGTGATACAATTTTTGTTTTTGGTGGGTGATATGAAAATCGCTAACCATATTGACCACTTAACCACTACTATTATATACATACATACACACACAAGCATGAACCATCATTTTGTCTGTTCAACTTTACTTTTGAAACCAAACAGTTAAAGGGACACCCAGCAATTTTGCTTTTTTTTTCTCCAAAAATATTCCGAAACAAACATCTCCATGATGTTACTATAGTAAAATATTTAATTTCAAAATATGACATTTCATTAAAGGAAAAGAACTTTACTTTAAGTCTATATTTCTTTAATTTTACATAATTACACACACATAAATGCTATATAGTATAGCCATTTATCAATTTTATTGAATATAAGTTAATAATTCAAATTAAAAAGGCAGTCATAACTTTACCACGAGGGCTTTGAAGAAGAAAATAATACACTTTTGTATATATGAGTATTATTTAGATGCAATAACGTGTAAACATATTTAGCATTACCGGGTGTCCCTTTAACCAGGGTATTGGTGACTGACTGATCTTCTTGAAATGTCACATATAATAATAAGTTAATCTTCAATTTAATAAACTTATCTTAATTATCCCATAACTTGTAACGTACATGGCTCCTCTAGATTTATTCAATATCCATTTAGCATACCAATATTGATATTTCTGCAAATTATTAAAAAGAAATTTTCTTTCTCTCCATCTATAGGATATGGAAAAGGAAACAGTGATTTTCGTTAGTGATTCTAGGGGTCGTGGACTTCAGGAATATATAAAACAAAATGGATTATTTATAAACAGCAACATCAGATATATTTTAAAACCTGGAGCAAAATTACTATATCTTAAAAGTGAACTCCTAAAAGAACTCACCGCAATATATATAACTGAAAACTCAACCATAAAAATTATCATTTCGGCAGGAATCTGTAACTTAACTGAAAACATATGTCACTTAGGAGGAACAGAAATTTGTTACAACCATTCAACAGACAAGATAGATCAATTAAAACACCAGTTCAACTCAATCCATACAAACCTACTAAAACACATTCCACCATGTCAACTATATCTACAGTTTACATCAATTGCCCCTGCATCAATTAAAAAATACAGAGATTTTCAAATAAAACGCAATAGGTTGTACTATTCATTTTTCAAAGAAGAAGATGTTCTTGAAATGCAACATCAATTAGAAAATCAAATTACAGCATTGAATTCAGACATTGCAATTATTAATTCCATTCAAAATCTATCTACAGTCAGGTTTGATAGAGACCTCCTCAAAACCTCTACAAAACAAAGAGGATCTTTAAATAAACTTAAAAAGAAAATAACAAAATATTCGTATAAACATTTTTATGATGGAGTTCATCCAGATGAACACCTTAAAAACAAATGGTTTAATATACTTTGCAAATCTGTTATTCAACCTGAAAACAGCCAATTAGATTCTAAATCTGATTCAGAGGATGACACTTGGGACTTTAAACGAATCTGAATATTGATTTGAGTAATAATTATAAGGTGACAAGTTGACAGTCCGAAAAAAAACAACAGCATTCCTTCATTATATCCAATCAACAATTTAAGCTGATGAAATTGAAATTACAATAGCGTAAAATGTATACTGTATAATTTGCTGTATTAATACTGCGGAGGTTATTAGCCATGTGGACTACACCATTTGAACTGCTATTGTTGACGGTGGGTGACATGACAGTCGCTAACCTTTTAATTTATTATAGTACTTACCAAACATATCGTTGCTGTATTAATACTGCTGAGGTGATCAATATTTATATGAGTATTAATGATGGTGTGTGACACCTTTTAGTTTTAACTTATTACAAAAGCTAAATCATGTTTTCTTTTTGTTTTTAAACAATTTTTATGTCATAACTGCTGATTTATACTTTGCTTCTCAAATAAAAATATAATTCATAATAATTCATTAAACATTATCAAAAAAAACACAACGGATAACCTTTTTTTTTTTTCTCAGATTGATGGTGGGTGATATGATAATCGCTAACCAATCTATCTTGACTTGAAAGCATACAAAGTTCCTTTTTTTTCAATAACCTTTTTAACATGTATAGTTAAACATTTAAATGTGGGTGACATGGCAGTCACTAACCTATTTAACAATATAAGGGAATCATTTCTAATGATAACAGTGAAATTTATTTTAAATAAAAAATAATTACATTTTAATATTTAAGATATTCAAAAGACAATAATTATCTTAGTATACTGTACTAAATATTACTACATGGAGCAAACTGGTTCAAAGACAACTATTAGTACCATTAGCCTAGTCCAGTTGAAAACAACATACATGCATGTTTGAATTACCGAACACGAAGCAAAGGATACAGATTCAAGGTACTTTGTTTCAAGTTTAGTTGCTTTGTTATTTCGGATTTTCATTTTTTTTCAAAACATCTGCTTGGTTGAAAACTACTAATATTTTAACTACCCAATAATCCCGCTTGTTTAATATTCCTCATGTTAACAAATTTGATGTAGATCTAGTAGAATCACTTAGGCAGATGTTTTGATTTTGGGTTAATTGTTTATGAGTTTAGAAAATCCCACTGCATGAATTATCAGTACGACACAAACCAACGCTCGCCATGAGGCAGTGCCTTATTCATATTAGGGAGCAGAGCTAGCGAGAAGTGCCGAAGGCACTTCGAGCGCAAGCCAACTTTACGGTAACGGGAGAAAACAAAAAGGATAATTGCTAATCTATGCATCTCGATTTTGATGGTAAATCGTCGTTGTCACGCTTTAAACTGTTCTAACGCAGACACCGGTAGTAATTCTTCTATCTTTAGTTTCGAAATTCTGATTTATTTTCTTTAAAACAGTTTTCTATGCAACGTTTCAATTAGGACTGGATAGAATAGAGTTTCAGAAATAATTTGAAAAGCTCTCTGACTCCTTGACAAAGTCCTATAGAATATGTGCAGCATAATATGTAAAGGGTTAAAATGCGAAACTGAGGCTTTGTTGAGAATCTTTCATTTTCGGGGTAAATTTAAAAAATGTCAATAACTTCAAGAATATACTGAACATGTCAACAACTGCATAGCGCACAATGTTAAAACAACACTAGGGGCATATGTGAATGAATACATTGGTATACATGTTATTTGTAAACACTCGATATGAACATTAAATCGTCTTGGCCGGAAACTTTCAAGAGCATGCAAATTAGCGCATGCAAATCAGTGACGTAACAGTACTCAGTAGTACATATTGACATTATTTGCAGACGACTAGTGACAACTCCGGTAATTTCTTGAAGACTCGGATTGCTTTCACTCCTACTAACACTATTGTGAGTTGATGTTGAGCAAGTTTAAATGATTAATTATCGACCATTCGATTACACTTTCACTTCGTACGTACACTTTTTTGAGTTTATGTTGAGCAAGTTTAAATTATGCATTATTTATGGACAAACCACCCTCACCGCGCACGGAAAGCGTTCCTTCAGACTACCCCCTAGAAAAATCTACAAATTATCTACCCCCACCCCAACCTTTCCGATTCCCCCCTCCCCCTCCCACCAATCCGCCCCCACTCCTGAAATTCTAGACTACACCACCACCCCGCTCGAGATTTGTTCGTTTAAAAAATACCGACCCACACACACACACCTGATGTACTACGGTGTGGTATTCCAGTGTGGCGGCAGTATATCTGTCTCAAGTCGACAGTAGATAGATACATTACACTACACACACTCATTTTTTGGAGCAATATCTATATTGTGAGATTTTACATGTATTTATCTCATAAAACCCATACAAGTTGATGATATGTAACTGAAAGTTTCTCTGTGATGTCAGTTTACCTCGATATATTGTGATAAATCATTGTTCAGAACAAATTTAATTTAAAGTTTTAGGGTCGTCCCCTTAAAAATAGGGTCAGTCGGGCCACCGGAAACAGAGTGTTTTTTTTGGGCCTAAGTCCAGATTACATTTACTTGTGCCCAAACAGGTGTCCTATCGTTTAAAATATGGCGGATGGTCTGGTTTTCATTTGTTTGACTCGGATAGTGATTTGTAAGTCATAACTGTGGTATGGTAAAAATTCCTCATTATAGAATTTAAAAACCGGAATTGTTTGTATTTGTTTTATGACATAATTATGGACCAGTGGTACGATTCACCGGAACACAACATACCAGAACAGAGATGAAACACCAGGATGGACTGGAACAGCAACAAGTGAAAAGCAACAATGAGATTTACACTACAACACTTGAGAAGGGCTGCATCACACTGAATGTCTTCAAGAAAAGAGTCATCTATCCTTTGCCTATATTTAAATGGTTGTCTTTGACTGATAGTTGCATAATCTGTCCGGCATTTACAACCAGCATTGGATGGTGACACTAGCAACTTTTAGGAGTGGCCCATTGGGTCACACACAGATAAAATCATTGGATTGGATTTCTTCAAACCCATGCACTGAAGTGAATGCAACTTGCCATCTTGTACAGATGGTTCTTATTCAAGGTAAGATCAGGACAGATGGACTGCGGTGTTAAAATTGAAACAATTGTCCCCATCTCTCATCTATTTGTGAATCATGTTTAGTTTTATCGGCTAAATACACAGGTCACAGTTTGCATATATTTAGTAATAAATAATAACATAGAAAATATCAACATTTATGGCAAAAGAAAAAAAGCCTGTAAAAAAGCAATTGGAACAATGTATGTTTAGGTATAGTTAACAATCTTTCAGTTTAAGTTTACCACGACAGCAGAAGCAGTGAGGCAAATGCTCAATTTGGCAGTTTAGTTTCTTTCAAGCTTGGTACTAGTCTAAAACGTTTTAAACTAAATATATACCCCAACTCATCATTATCAAAAACTGTCTTGAACATATTTTTGCCTGTTTTAAGCAGTCCCCCCTCAGTATGAAGAATATGGTAAATGCAGTTTGTCCCTTAAAGCTTGTACATTGCATTTAGGCCTAATCCATTCTTATATTTATTGTTGAGGCCCCGTAGGAGTGGGGAAGGAGTCCATCTTCCCTTTCCCCTGAAAATATGAGTTAGTGTTCCCTTGTTCCCCACACATATTTTGCTTTGTTCCCCAAATATTTTGTTTCCAATGTTCCATCTTCCCTTTCCCCTGAAAATATGAGTTAGTGTTCCCTTGTTCCCCACACATATTTTGCTTTGTTCCCCAAATATTTTGTTTCCAATGTTCCCTTGTTCTCGAATGGTTAACGACGTTGCGTTGTAAACCTTCGCCTCTCACCGCTGCGGGTTCGAATCCCACTGGGAGCTCGACTTGTAAGTGAGGAAGTGTCGATTCCTACGGATGACGGGAGGTGTACAGTACTGGTTCTACCCAGGAAAAGTGGGTGGTCTGCCGCCACCACAAAAAAAAAATCGACAGTCATATAACCTTGCATGTGTTGCAAATGAAGTAAAACGTGATACAAACAAAAAAACTTGTTCTTTAAAAGTATGTCTAATGTTTAAAATATTTGCTAATGTTCCCCCAAAATTCATTCTGGCCTACAGTAATTATAGTTGAATCTTATACAACACTGTCATCACAAAAATATTGTTTGAAATGTTAACTTTTTGTGATTTTTTTTTATATTAAACGATCTAATTTATGTTTTTATAGCAAAACAGTTATTTCTAATTAACGACAAATCGTGTAACAACTTAGTTTACGTAATATTGCCTAATACTATTCAGTACATCGTTTTTATAGTGCTTTATTCCATTTCATTTTCATTATGTAATTACCGGAAAATAGTATGTTACATCATATTACAATGTTTCATGCAATATTCATGACTATTATTTGACCATGAAATACATTCACACTCTCGTAAATAAACAGTCACATTGTGGCTAATATCGACACTATACTGACAAGTTGTTCGTTACTTACTTCCCAGAATAAACAATGCGCATAAACGATCTAATTGCGAAGATATTGGAGATTTATGCAAACCGTTTATTCTCCGTACGTACGACCAGCCCCTCAGATGATAACCAATCACGCGCTTCAGTGTTAATATACCAACACGAATACCATTGGCTCACGACAGAGGCGGGGCGGCCCCCATCACTGCTGTGCGCGCACCATCAAACGTTATTTGTAACCGTTACTCAGGCTCTGGGTTTTTACAACCGCTAGTTCGGAGTGGCACATTCTAAAACCGCCACAACCCCCAACCAACCACCCTAAAAAAACAAATAAATTAATAGATATGCACACTATACCAAAGCGTTCGTTCTGACTTTATTCTACTTCTCAAGATGCGAAAAAAGGCGAAAATCGCCATAGCTAATTAATATTACATGTACCAATACGGTTATATAAACACGATTTATGTTTTTAATAGCAAAACAGTTATTTCCAATTAACGACAAATCGTGTAACAACTTAGATTACGTAATATTGCCTAATAATATTTAGTACATCGTTTTTATAGTGCTTTATTCCATTTCATTTTCATTATGTAATTACCGGAAAATAGTATGTTACATCATATTACAATGTTTCATGCAATATTCATGACTATTATTTGACCATGAAATACATTCACATTGTGGTATATATCGACACTATACTGACAAGTTGTTCGTTACTTACTTCCCAGAATAAACAATGCGCATAAAACTAAATGTTAGAATTGTATTTCCTGTAAAAATGAGAAATAGGGTCCTATAGAAACCACCGCGTCCGAACGCAATGGCATCGTAGGTCCGCACTGTACTGCAAACAAGTCATGTTCCCTTGTTCCCTAAAAATATGTGTCAGTGTTCTCTTGTTCCCTGAAAATAACAGCCATTGTTTTCACCAAATATAAATGGCCATGTTCCCCAAAAATCCTGAGAGGACCTCATTATTGAGTTGCTTTCAATTTGACAAGTTATTTGTATGGTTCTTTCATTGATTTTTATTTGTTTAAAATTTACTTTCACATTTTCTGTGCTCGCCTCAAGGTTTACCCTTAGTTCATATTAGCGAGCACAGCTGGCGAGAAGTACCGAAAAAATAGATAAATAATTGCTAATCTAAGCTTCTCGATTTTGATGGTAAATCGTCGTTGTCACGCTTTAAGCTGTTCTAACACCGGTAACAATTTTAGGAGTTTTAGTTTCGAAATTTTAAGATTTATTTAGGTTAGAATAGAGTTTCAGAAATAATTTGAAAAGCTCTCTGACTCCTTGACACAGTCCTTTACATGTGTGTAAACACTCGATATGAGCATTAAATCGTCTTGGCCGGAAACTTTCAAGCACAAATTAGCGCGTGTTAAAATCAGTGACGTAACAGTAGTATTTTCAGACGACTAGTGACAACTCAGGTAATTTCTGGGAGACTCATTGTCCATAATTAATAATTTAACTTGCTCAACATCAGC
Source organism: Cyrtodaria siliqua (assembly GCA_037043455.1). NCBI lineage: Eukaryota > Metazoa > Mollusca > Bivalvia > Adapedonta > Hiatellidae > Cyrtodaria > Cyrtodaria siliqua. The sequence continues at coordinate 15,332 of JAWPHD010018196.1, read as the reverse complement.
TCACAAAAGTGTTAGTACAAAGTGAAAGCAATTATAATCCGAGCCTTCTCTGACCTTACCAGCCCTTTATTTCATCTGGCTGTGTATGGTAAAAAGCCACAACAAAATATTATTGTAATTGTAGAAGCAAATAGTTACCTAAGCGATTGTTATATTGGCAAATGAATATACAACAACAACAAGGTAATTTTGATATTTTATGAATTTATAATTAATTTATAGCATGGTCACTCAAAATTGTCTTTGTAATATCACACGTGTATTTGTGTGTTTGTATGGTGTTTTACGTCATTTTAACACATGATTTTTTTTGTGGTGGAGGCAAACCTGGGTAGAACCAGTACTGTGCTCCTCCCGCCATCCGTAAGAATCAACGCTTCTTCACTTAAAAGTCGAGCTCCCAGTGGGATTCGAACCCGCATCGGTGAGAGGCGAAGGTACAAAACAAATAATGTATGGTTTCATTTCATTGGTTAATTTAAACACCTCGATGTTTAAATTAACCAACTCAATATGACATACTCTATCTATTAATTCATATTGTTGACGGCTTGACATAGTTGTTGTATTGCTAGATATCTACTTATTAATGTAGTTTTGAAAGAAAACACCTCACCCTCGCCGCGCACGGAAAGCGTTTCTTGCCCCTTTTACCCTACTACCCCCTAGAAAAATCTACAAAATATCCGCCCATTTTTTTTTCTCCCCGCCCATACCATGAAATAAAAAGGAAATATTTTCTCAGACAGGTCCTTCTCTCTTGAAAAGACTAGACTACACCCCCGCCCCACTCCTCACCCGACTAGATTTGTTCATTTAAAAATATCCTGATTTATAGGTCATATCTTTGGTATGCCATACTACATAGTATGGTAAAAATGACCTCATTATAGAATTTAAAACCAGGAATTGTTTGTATTTGTTTTATGACATAATTATGGACCATTGGTAAGATTCACCGGAACACAACGGTTCAAAACAGAGATGAAAAACCAGGATGGACTGGAACTGCTTTTTCAATGAAAAGCAAAAATGAGATTTACACTACAGAAGGGCTGCATCACACTGAACGTTTTCTCAAGAAAAGAGTCATTTATCCTTTGTTTATATTTAAATGGTTGTCTGTGACTGATAGTTGCATTATTCTGTCAGACGTTTACAACCAGCATTGGATGGTGACACTAGCATCATTTAGGAGTGGCCCATTGGGTCACATACAGATAAAATATGTGGATTGGATTTCTTCAAACCCATGCACTGAGGTGAAATTAGGTTGCCATCTTGTACAGACAGTTCTTATTCACGGTAAGATCAGGATAGATGGACTGTGGTGTTAAAATTAAAACCATTATCTCCATCTCTCATCTTTTTGTGAATCATATTTAGTGTTATCAGCTAAATACTCAGGTCACAGTTTGCATATATTTAGTAATAAGTAATAACAAACAAAATATCAACATTTCGGGCAAAAAGAAAAAAAACTGTAAAAAAGCAAATGGAACAATGTATGTATATGTATAGTTAAGAATCTTTCAGTCAAATCACAACAGTATCTACTTGAAGCAGTGAGGTAAATGCTCGGTTTGGCGGTTTAGTTACGTTCAAGCTAGTCTAAAACGTTTTAAATCTAAATATGTACTTGAACATATTTTTGCCTGTTTTAATCTCCCCTCTCAGTATGAACAATATGGTAAATGCAATTTGTCGCTTTCAAATATACATTGCATTTAATGATTTATCCATTCTTCTTCTTATTATTATTGAGGCCCCCCTCAGGAGGGGGGAAGTGTCCATATTCCTTTGTTCCCTGAAAATATGAGTCAGTGTTCCCTTGTTCCCCACACATATTTTGCCTTGACCCCCAATATTATTTTTGCAATGTTTCTTCGTTCTGTAAAAGTATTTCTAATGTTTAAAATATTTGCTAATGTTCCCCAAAATTCATTCTGGCCTACAGTAATTATAGCTGCATCTTATACAACACTGTCATTACAAAATTATTGTTTGAAATGTTAACATTTTGTGATTTTTTTTAAATATTAAAACTAGATGTTAGAATGTTATTTATTGTAAAGTCATGTTCCCTTGTTCCCTAAAAACATGTGTCAATGTTCTCTGAAAATAACAGCCATTGTTCCCATGTTCACCAAAAATAAATGGTCATGTTCCCAAAACCCCCTGAGAGGACCTCATTATTTAGTTGCTTTCAAAAGTTATTTGTATTATTCTTTCATTGATTTTTATATGTTTAAAATTTACTTTCACATTTTCTGTGCCCGCCTCAAGGTTTTACCTTAGTTCATATTACTAATTAACAATATTTTAATATAATTGCAAATTCTAAGCAGTATTTATAAAATTTATTTATTTACAAAAATACATGTATAAACTTGTACTTAAATACGATAACTGCACATTTACTTTAAATTTGTTCACTGATTAAATCTGTTTGATCGTTACCATTGTTTTCTTTATGCTTTGTAAAAATTACATCGACACCGTTTACAGGCTTCAATATCGCGGACGGAGAAAGGTTAGTTTTGCTTGAATTTCTCAAAGTTTCTGATATTTTCGCCAAAATAAAGCTCAATATCTTCGCGAGAATTAATTTTAACGTAACTTTAGAGGACGTTAAATTCGCAAAAAATAATCCCTCGGGAAAGTTACCCTTCTTTTACACTAACTAGCGCAATGTGAGCGTGCCTAACAATTGGCATGACAGCAAAGTGAGAAAATTTTCCTCGTGCCTACCATCAATTTTGTTCAGTTGTATGCTCAATTTTTAAAAAAAAACGGAATACTATCGTCGGTGTCGTCTGTCAGCCTATCGGGTTTGCGCGTAACTTGACCCCTCCTCCGTCATTATTTGAAGGGCATGTTCATATTTTGTACATATGATGCCTAAGATTCATAGATGAGGAATAATCTTTAGAATCTAGGGTCCAACCCTGGGACCAGAGGTCAAGGTAAAAATGTCAAATTCAACAAAATGAACATTGAATATTTTGAATTGATATTGAAATTTCTTACATGCTATAAGTAATACTATACGCATACAGTATACAAGAGTATGAGAGTGTACCTTTATAAACGGCCGCACACGATCAATACGACATATTGCATATGGGAATCGATATGCATCTTTATTGTTTCCTCAAATCACATAGAGCAGGTCATGGCTGGTGCTCTTATATAGCACAGTGGCAGTCTAGGATGAGTAGATGACAACGAAGGTTTCCAAACCCGGGTGCATATAAGAAATTTCATTAATATTATTGAACAATGTGGATTGAATGTTCATTTTAGTCAATTTGAAGTTTGACATCTGACCTCCAAGATTCACGCGAAACACCCGTTTTTACAGAACCCCTGATATTCGGTGTCCCACAGGGCTCCTGTGCGGGTCCAATCATTTTTATCATGTATATTGCTGCTCTGAACAGGGTTGTACGGAAATATCTTGCTGATCTCTATTGATCTCTATGGATATGCTGATGACCATAAAGTTGCATTCAGATTTCAAGCTGGAAATGTTCAGAATGACACTATTGTTCTTCAACAGCTTAGTGATTGTCTAAATGATATAGTTATGTGGATGACAAAGTACAATTTAAAAATGAATAACTCTAAAACCGAAATTATTATGTATGGAACTAAGTATCAGTTAGCAAACATTAAAATCTCAAGTGTTAATGTTGGTGGATGTGAATTGAAGTGTGTCGATCATGTGAGAGACCTGGGGGTACATATGGATAGTACTTTAAATTTTGACAGACATATAAGAAAGAAATGTCAAACTGCACACGTCCAGCTGAGAAATCTGAAAGGAATTCGCAAACATCTCTCACAAATATCAACAGAGATATTGGTACATGGACTTATTCACTCGCATATTGACTTTTGCAATGGACTTTTCACTGACATCCCTGGCTATCAGATTGATAGACTTCAGAAAGTTCAAAACCATGCAGCCGGAGTTGTCATCAATGCTTCATATGACCAATCTAGTATCGAAATTCTTAAATCTCTTCACTGGCTGTCTATAAGGGCAAGAATTATGTTCAAAATACTAGTCCTGGTTTTCCGAGTTGTGCACGGAACAGCTCCATCTTATTTGAGGGTTTGTTCAGTCGTGTTCAGGGAAAGTACAAAATAAGATCTTCAGATGAGACTTATTTGGTTGTTCCTAGAACCAGAACCAGAATTGCTGACAGATCTGTAGTGTGGTTGGCCCAAAATGGTGGAATGCTCTCCCTAAAGACTTAAAGTGTGTCACAGATGAAAATAATTTCAGAATCAAACTGAAGACACACTTGTTTACAAAGTTTGATAACTGAATGACTGAACCGTAGTGATTGTCTTGTGAATATATGACTTTGTACATATTTATGAACTGTGTGAAGCGCAAAAGAATATTGTATTATACAATATGTGCGCTGTACAAATGAATTGTATTTGTATTTGTATTTGTTATCTACAAATCAGCCACTGTACTAAATATGAACATTCTTCATAAACTGATGTTGGAGCAATTTAGTTTACGAGGAAACAATAAAAAGCATGCTGACCGCATATGACCATAAGCCCTATCCCCTGAGGAGAACATTTTACATCAAATAGCAAAACCTGTTCCATTAAGTATGCGTTCATCATTAGGTAGAATGCGTCAAACAAAGCAATACAATGAACATCGCGTATTTAATGTTTATGTTTGGTGAATTGTACCTTTTGTCCTTGATCCCCAAGAGTCAGTCCCTGTATTCGAAACTTTTGTTGCCATCTTTGTATTCTAGGCATCCTCTGAATTTCGTCAGTCTGTTTTTGAGCAAGACAATTGTCCTTAGCCTCGTCCGTCGGACGGGGACTTTAACCTGGCGGCCCTGTGTTTCGATCCTCGAGTACGTTAAAGAGCCATAGCAATCTATAAGTTAGTAAGAGTAGGGCATTTCCCGGATTTCTATGTATCCGCCACCCTCTATGGGGCAGATGGAAATCTCCTATAATGTCTTGACGAGCCATGTTAAGCAGCATTCATTTGACTTTATCCTTTCGCTGCCACAGTCAAAAACATTGATGTTACGACCATGGTATCCCCAGATCAACATGCACACTATGTACATGCTTATCGGGGTTACAATATTCGCAATTCAATTAGAATGTTTTCCAAAACACCTTTTATATAAAATATTACCGGAAGGTTTAAAGTCAAATTTTAGTATATAAATGTACTGCTAAATATTCGATAACAATTACACGCAAGACAGGGAATTCTAATTTGTACCAATATAATCTGGTACTTACACATAGAAAAAAAAATCTGAAACAGAATAGGGATGTTTCAACGATATATTGTTCGGCATAATATAATACAAGTTGGATTATTTCATGAGACATAAAGAAAATGTAATGTAAACGGCCATTTTTATGAGACAATATTTATAATAACAAAATCCAGAGCGGGTAATCGAATCCAAACCAACGCGTATGTGCAGATAACAACGAAGGGCGGATATTTGCCATGGTCCCCATCGACTTTGCTCTAGTTATAATACTTTTATACATATATATAGGTATACACTTTTTTCCTGTATCATGCAATTGTTTGTTTTCTCATTGTAAGATAAATTCCTCCTGCATCTGTCCAAGGATGGTTTTCATGTTTGGCACAGTGGTTGAATTTGAAGAAGTCAACGGATATCTTTGATCCAGGATATAACCCTTGGAGCAAAAGTTCAAGGTCAGAAGGTCAAATACATAAACAATGAAAATGCTGTTTTAATGCGATGTCTTTTTATTCTTATACTTGTTTCCTCCAATATAAACTTCTGCGTCAATTGAAAGAGTGTGTTAATGTTTGACACAGTGGTTGTCTAGGATGTGGAGATAACAACGAATTGCGGATATTTTCCATGGCCCCTATCGACTTTGCTCTAGTTACATTACACTGTTAACGAGGTATACACTTTTTTCCTGTATCACGAATGTTTGTCCTATAACTCAGTAGAATTGCTGATTTTATCAGGACTAGCGCAATGTTTGTCTTTCAATTAAGTGAGATTCAGAGAAAAACAAATATAAAACATAGACGTATACATAAACATAAAACATAGAACGTTGCCGCTCGAGATCACCAATTAATCAAATGTGTTATCACGTAAACCGTATGAACATATTAAAAAGTGCTTAAGCGACATCAAGTCATAAACGTTAGGAACTTTATTCCCATAGGTTTTACATTAAGTGGTTGAATGCCATATTTATTCCAAATCTCGCCGATTTCGCAAGGCAGGCATATATATACGATTATCATCCAACCAGTGTAACATAAGTATATATTTCCGACTCACTAGCGGATACAGGGGCACCCGGCGCGCCCCCCCCCCCTCCCCCCACCTAAAAATTCCGGATCATACATGTATGTCCAGGTTACTGTAGATAAAATATCAAACAATTTCGATACACATGCCCTCAGTATAAAAAACTTTCTCGCTCGCTCGACGCATAATAGCTAATGAGTGGTTTAATTAACACATTGTTAAATCCTTTTATTTGAAAACGGACTTTTTTACCCTATCAATGCACTACCGCAACTTTTTTATAAGGCTAGAAACGGACCTGAAAATTGACCAAAATCTTACGCCCCCCATCAAACAATTTCGATGCACGCCCTCAGTATAAACAAATTTCGCGCTCGCTCGACGCATAATGGCTAATGAGTGGTTTAATTAACACATTGTTAAATCCTTTTATTTGAAAACGGACTTTTTTACCCTATCAATGCACTGCCGCAACCGTTTTATAAGGCTAGGAACGGACCCGAAAATTGACCACATCTTACACCCCCATCAAACAATTTCGATGCACGCCCTCAGTATAAAAAAAATTCTCGCTCGGTTCGCTCGCTCGACGCATAATGGCTAATGAGTGGTTTACTTAACACGTTGTTAAGTCCTTTTATTTGAAAACGGACTTTTTACCCTATCAATGCACTTACCACAACCAATTTATGAGGCTACAAACGGACCCGAATATTGACCAAAATCTTACGCACCCCTAAGATGAAATCTTGGATCCGCTTTGCGACTAATTGCACATGTTGCCCCTTGAGACCATCAGTCAACCAAATCTAAAAGCATATCTCAAGTAAAATGTCAAAACATAAATATTGGGAAGTAATTTAACAACATTAACTCCATATACTAGGAGTATATATTCCTCCCATGAGATTAACATAATATGCGATTGAATGACGCATGTATTCCCTAACCGGTTGTTAGTGTATAACCGGACTTTTACAAAAGTAAGGATATGTTTGTCGGAGGTCCGATGGTGCCATATTAACCGATATTTAGATTCATGTTAAATACATATATAGAGAATATTGTTCTTTTACTAGGCGAGCATATTTGTGTTTTACTAATATTGCCTATTGAAACTGCCTTGTTGATTAGAGATTAGAGCATGGCGGGGATTTCTTTATTTACACTGTCCTGTTTTAATGGGATGACAGTAGGGTAAGTGTGAGGTTTGGTGCACCCTAGAGCCGGTTTAAACCCCAGTGGCCTTTGTTGCCACTGACCGTTCCAATGCGATAGCCCTATTGTCAACCCTTTTGTGTTTGTAATGTCGTTTGCATTTTTTATTACTTTTGCCTTCTCGTTTATCTGTTTGCGTGTTTGTTTTTGTGTTTTGTGGTTGACTGTCGTCCTTGAATGCTGCATTCCCTGTCCGATATTTTTATCTTTCTTTAGAAAACCAAATATGGCGAGTCCCTGATTTAACGAAATGAAACGAAACGAACTACCACTTTGTGGTATAGAATATGTTGGACGAACAGGTCGACTTCTAAAAGTTCGATTTCGTGATCATAAATATAATGCAGATAATCCTAAAAAGTACTAAAAAAAATACTTGTACAAACACGTTCGTCGTCAGGTCATACTTTTAGTATCGTTACCCTTCAATCAGTTGAACATATATTTTATAAAACTTTAAACAAAAGCTAGACATATTGCAAAACTGAAGCTGAAAAGAACTTGCATACACCGTATCTACTTGGCCTTCATGCTACTACTTATCAACAAGGAAACATTTCAAAAGATGCTAATATTGCTAATATTGATTTTTTTCTCTATATTTTCTATTCGAAAGTGCTATTCATGGTCATAGGTGTAATTGTAACATCAAAGGTAAATCGCATGTTGCTATATCAGTCGCTGATTTACATACTACAGTGCTTTGGGGTGTATAGAATCATTGGTAGTAAAGAATAATTTTCTGTTTAAATTCAGTTTTCTCAGCTCATATATTTCAGATTATTTTGAAACTTTCCAGGCTTGAAGATATATTATATAAGCATACATTTATTCAACGGTGAAATTATTTGGGATATTTTTTTATGCGAAATATATATCTACGTGCAACACCTCTCAGAAAAAATGATTCTATACTACCTGAATGAAGTGTGATTTTGAAACGAAAAATTCATACTGTCACAATAAACTCAGAAATAAATATTTGCTGTTTTAACAAATGTAAGGGACAAAAGTCAAAATGCAATCATCAATTAAGGTAACTTGTTGAAGTTTGGCACTTTTAAGGATAAAATGAAATCATGTAAATATTGGTGCAAAAACGCCTATTAAAAAATCACAGTTTCAGGACAATAATTTTAGAAATGTTGCTATCATACAACTAAAAGGGTAAATCTAAATCAGAAATTAAATAAACATTTTCCTTTCATTTTAAAATTAGACGTTTAACCTAAGTGATTCTATACCCCCCAAAGCACTGTACTAGTATTTAAACATTCTGAAAAGCACTCTATGCTTTGACGACTTACCTCAGTCATTTTGTTTTTAATAAATACTGAAAAGGGGATCCATTGGAAGCAACAAACACAACTAGGAGATAAAAGTAGCATACTCGGTTTTATTGAGTCTGTTAATGAGAGTTGGTGTAAAGTGCACCGACTTAAGCGATATTCTACTTTAAAGCTACAGAGTCTCTATATAAATCGATTTCTTCTTTGTAGGCGTGTCTTTATTTGTAACTTCATGTTCAACAGCTCATTTCGAAATGAGGTATTTAAGCGAGCAAATATAACGCAGGACGTCATTTATTGGAAAGACATCGACCAGTGCACATCGTACCTGTACACAGGTACCATTAGTGGAGCGCTGTGGTCTAGTGGTCGAGCGTTGGATCCATGATCCAAACGTCATTGGTTCGATCCCCGCCAGAACCATATGCGCTGTGTCCCTGAGCAAGACACTTTATCTGCACTGCTTAGTACTGGTTCTACACAGGAAGTCAATCAAGAAGTACCTTAGAAGCGAATAGCTTACAACAGGTATAGAATACTGTAAAAAAATATATGATTTGCAGAAGGAAAAAAACAAAGTTTTAGGACTCGAACATACGACCTTCTGATTTCAAGTTAGGTGCTCTATCCACTGAGCTATGACGCTTCTTGCGAACATGATATACTAACTACAATTTATTAAGAGGCAAAATAAATTAACCTATCTGAACGCAACTCAAGAAGAATCAATAAATATATAGTTAATCTTGTCGCACGTGTAAATTAACATTGCCTGGTGTAATATTATGTTATAAATATGAAACTTATATTTTGCCTCAAAACAACCATATCTCGACTTGTTATTTAGCGCTTGATGAGTTTGTGTGGTGCGCGCTAGTTATTACGTAATACCTATTTAACGTATATCATACAAGCGCAACGTCTGTGGTTCAAATACCGTTCGGGGCAATTACTTTTGTTTATCGCATATATGTCTTTTGAAGCCGTATATTTATCGATGTTACCTGTACGAAGGCTAAATAATGAATAAATGAATGGTGTTTTAAGGCACGTCGACACATAGATAGGTCATATTGTGCGCAAAAACTGATAAATGATGAAGAAATGAAGGATTAATTAAAAATTAATGTAAGTATATAAAGATAAAATTATTTAAAAGTAAGGGATGAAATGGTAGTCATATAAACTATATACGTAAATCAACAAATGCCCGAAAACGGGTATATAAAGAGGTAAATTTATACAAGAATATATTATATTGATTTATATAGTCTGACTTCCTTCAGGAAATCTAAAACTAGACTAAAATCTACACTATTAAATAACTCGGTCATAGTATTGACATTGTAGTACCTTTGACGCATAGGATCAAAGTCCACACATTCCAGCAATATGTGTTTGACCGTTAACGGTGCAAAGGCTAAATGAAAATGTGATATTCTACGCATCGACTTCTGCTTATATACCGACTTTTGGGGGTGTTCTTAAATTTGAAACTACTGCACACGTGATTCATTCATGTTCATGAGTTCATATTACCAGTTAACATGGAGACTCCGTAGCTTTAAAGCCAAAAAAAATGGATAAAGTTGATCGACGAGGAATTAAGTAGACACAATTTTCATTCGTACAGATCCTTTGTATAACACTGCTTCTATAATCAGCACACAGCGTGTTCTCCGACCCCATACTGAAAAGGCGTCTGATCACGTCAGAAATTTCCTAAAAATAATATATATTAATAAGTGTATTTACTCGTATTGACATGCCAAGTATTTTATCAAGACTATTTTGCTGATTCTATTCCTACATATTCAAATAATCAGAAAGTCCTATAATTTGTAATAAGTATAAAAAAACAACAATTAGAAATGTTATTTTCAACTACAACGAAATACTTTCGGATCTTGACATAGTAAATAACACTCCTAAGGAGGTGAGTGTAAAATATCAACATTTTGCTATGCTCCGGCAGGTCATGTCAACACTGGTAATTTTGATATTGTAAATAAACGTATTCGGTATTTGTTTTCTAAAGGTCCGAAGTATAGATTACCTTCAATGATTTTAATACATGTCGTGCTCAGATCTCCCAATCTATTGAGGAATTTCGTAATATAATGCTAACCATCTTTACTTCCTCCGAAACTTATGTTTTTGTTTTGTAAGTTAAAATTCGGAATTCAAGGAATTCATAATAAATTTGTTTTAAATCATGCTGATAAAGCAGCTAAAGATGTAATTATTGTTTGGATCCTACATTACGTCAATGTTTTATCTCTAAAATCGGGAGCACTTATTCGTATACTCAGTTCAATCAAATGAGGATGGTGTTGTTATCACTCGGTGCGCTACTTTTAAGGTAGGGGTAGCCGAAAAACAAAACAAACTTCTATGTACTGGATTTGTAAATTACATAAACAGCCTTATAAAGTCCGCTTTATTTCGATTGCTAGTGCCTGCTCCACTACAAACAACTCTAAAATTTTAACTCTTTGTCTTACCGCCGTTATGATCACTTATTATGTTACAAATATTGTGCTAAAGCTTATGGCAACTATGGGATTGCTTTTGTTTTGTTGCAAGATTCCGGAAGGTTCTTGATAAAATTTGCAATAAACGTCAAGTTTTATCTATAAGTACTTTTTATAACGGACTGCATGTTTAGTGGTTGACCTATTTACGGTTCGCCACTATGCTTTCGTCTTTAATTGTGCGATGACCGGACAGATTGTGGACCCCATGACGTCTACCTAAATCTTTAAAGGACGGTAGCGTTTGATATTTGTCTTAAATATTGTCTTGTAGTACCCTTAATGGTTTGTTCTCTAAGACGTGTTGCTCTAGCTTCCGCCAAGTCATTGTTTGAACGATCAGTGGCAATAAAGGCCAAGTAACGGTATCTGTTATGTTTTGTGATTATTCAAGAAATACATGTTTTAGTTTCTCTGAATACTTCCTTTATTATCCGTATAATTTTGGGATTTCTTTTGTGGATTAAATGACAATGTCATTTTCAAAAATAGCTCAATCTCATCTTGTCGAGCCCTCAAAGATTTATTCTCTTGTTGTTCTGGCTTCTGCCAAGTCATTGAGTACCTTCTTGTGGCTTTCTAGGCTATTATTTTTGTATTTATATACACACGAGCATCTTTGTGTTTTACTTATATTGCCTGTAAATGCTGCCTTGTTGGTTAGAGAATAGCTCATGGCGGGAATTTCTTTATTTACACTGTCCCGGTTTATTGGGATGACAGTAGGGTACGTGTGAGGTTTGTTGCACCCTAGTGCCTGGTTTAAAACCCCAACCACTGACCGTTCCAAGGCGATAGCCCTATTGTCAACTTTTGTTGTGTTTATGACATCATATGCCTTTATTCCTTATTTATATTGCCATTCATGTTTGTCGTTTTGCGTGTGTTTGTGTTTACTGTATTCTATGTAAGCTGCATTTCCTGTTCGATGTTTATACTTACTCTATAATATCAATAGCTGTACATAGATATATTTATTTTGCGATAACATTACAGAACTGAATCTTACGGTCATAAATATTCGATTTATTTATCGCCAATAGGAAACTTTTATATATACGAGGCCCGGGAATGTCATGAATCACACAATATGCAACTTATTTGCTTATGATTTACTGTTATTACCATTTTTCGGTATAGCGTTGTCGGTGCCGCCATGTGCATGCCTTCCACTTGTTTACAGGAGCTTTGCATATGGCATCTTGGTAATCCTATTTACGTCAAAATTGCCGTCGCCCACACTGTGTACATTCATAGCAGTTTATATTGCATGCGAAACGTCACGACTGGGAATAATCTACCGTATCATTTGCACAAACAACTATGCATGGTGATATGTTATGTATACACGTAAATAAGTATTACGACTAGCCTTTTCATCTAAGAATTATATCCCAATTGTCCTATATTTTAAAAATGCGTCTACTCATTCTAAAATGCCAACACACAATGCAAGTCTCCATTTCGAACAGGAAACCAAAAGCACATTAACTTTATCTTTTCATGCCGCATTTTTCTAAACAATGTTATCTAAGAAATATGCACTTTTAATGAATTTATTTATCTGTATGCTGATTTAAAACATATACACCATATGCAAACTGTTATATGTAGAAAAGATAGGTCTAGAGACAATCAAGAGTTAATATGTTTACAGGTAGATATACCAGTCGAACAGGAAATGCAGCTTTCACAGAAAACAGTCAACAATGTTAAAAAGAAGCGAGGCATGTGACATCACAAATAGGAACGAGTTGAAAATGGTGATACCGCCTTGGAATGGTTTTCGGCAAAAAGGCCTCTGGGATGTTTAAACCAGGTTTTAGGGTGCACTAAACACCACTCTTGCCCTATTGTTATCCCAGTAAAACGGACAATGACAATTAAGAAGTCCCTACCAGGTTTAATTCCATAACAAACAAGGCAGCATTAATAGGTGATATAAGTATAACGCATAGATGATCATGTATATATGAATATAAATAACAAAGGCCTAGAAAGTCATAATGTAAGTACTCAATGACTTTGCAAAAGCTAGAGCAACACCGGAACAACCCATAAAGGGTACGGAAGTCGAGAGTTAAGGCATGAAACGCTACCGTCCTTTGAGGATTTTGGTAGACACTATCGTAGGGTCCACAATCAAAGTGAAAATCATAGTGACGAACTGTAAATGGATCAACGAAACTAATAAATTAGCAGTGTAGCAATTAAAGACTTAACATGTTAAAATACACGTTTCAATGTATTAAATATGAAATAGAAATATCGGTATCAATCAGACTGAATATGTATAAAACTAAACTGTCGTCACAGCTAGTTCACTGTTAACCTTCGCCACAGTTCACTATGTCCGGCACCCACTTATAATTCACTAGATGCTTCATGCTCAACCGCTTCCGGTAACGTAGGCATACGAGGCCAATACAACCACTTCCGGCGGTGGAGATCAATCCGGGAATCCGGTAACGTAATACCAACGATGCTAACATTTCCACTACCGGCGATGGTTATCAATTGGGGAATCCATCATACCGTTACGTAATCCTGCTCCCTGGTGGTGACTAATAGTTTCTAGGCTTTCTTGATTAGGGCCGTAACTCCTCGTGTCTACTGGCTGGTTAAGTCGCCAAGATGGTCAATGACGCGGTTACCGGGTCCTATGACTGCGTTCCCGCCTGTAGACTCCGTAGCTCACGCTCCCAACAGCAATTCTTTACATCGTCTCATCGTCAGTATGGCTGCAACATATATGCTCAGTCTTACAATAGTATCAATATGTAATCTACGGTATCACCATACTTTATAGAGGATTGCCATGCAATCATGATTCCAAATGAATAAAATCCAAAAGTCGTATAATCTTTCTTCGAATAAACATTACTCTAAACTTTAACAAAACGTGTAATTCATATCTATCTCTCTATACATCTTGCCACACGCCCTCACGGGCATGATCGGGCAACTGCGCGTCGTGTCTTGTTAGTAGTAGACAAGAACAGTTAAAAATAAGAGTCTTGAGGGGAAAACAGTTTAAAGGTGTTAAAAACAGTATAACAAGATAAAAACGGTTAAAAACAATCATATGCACTTAAGGTCTGACATGGTCTACGGCTGACAGCCAGCTTGAACGAGTCAAGATCTTTCTGCAGCACGACATCAGCTGGGAGTGAATTCCACTGGACAACAATTAGAGGAAAGAATGAGTATTTATAGTAATCAACCTCTGTATGGATCTGTCTAAAACCTATGGTTGGGTTCGAAGTGTTGTGGAATAGGGACACCTACCATATCATGCACTATTTTATAGAAAAGGCAAAGGCGCGCATCTGCTCGACGTTGCTTCCCAGTCTCTCCAACATACATATAACACTCAAGTAACTTGAATAGTCGTTTAACGTCCATCTTGCTGCTCGACGTGGGACATTTTCAAGTTTGTCGATGTTGGACTTCGTGTGGGGGTCCCACATGCTGCTGGCATACGCTAGTTGTGGGGCGGACAAGATCACTGTATGCACATTCCTTCAGTGTGGGAGAATTAACCTTTATATTACGTGTAATAAAGCCAAGCGTTTGTAAATACAAGTAATGAAATCTCACTGTCACAAACGTAAATCAAAACTTACAAAACGAGATTTAAACTGTGAAAATTATAGTTAATTTGCAAGCATTGACACATGAACATAACAATACAAACTCTATATTCAATCAAATAATGAGATAGATTCCGCCATAGATAACTACTTTACGCGAAAGTCTGAATCGCATACTCACATTTAAGTATCTACAGTAAATCTTGCATCATAAACAACATAACTTTATGCCATAACAATCTAACCATCAAACAATTATTTGATAATATATACTGGCGTTCAAAACGTAATTACCATAAAGCCAATACACTTCTAAACTATCTAGCGTTTTACGGCAGATATTTACTGAAGAAAGCTAAACAGTTTTCTTCAGAACAACAA
>JAWPHD010018195.1:0-41001 GCA_037043455.1 Cyrtodaria siliqua | reverse complement strand
CTAAGGTGAAATCCTGGATCCGCCCCTGCAATATTGACTGTCATATATGGCCTCACATGTGCTAAAAATGACATAAAACATATTTCAAACAAACAGAATGTGCAATTTTAATGCTGATGTATCTGTATAGGAATGAGGAGTGTGAACATACGTTGTGACGTACATACAAGTACAAACAGACCAAAGAAACAAAACTAACACTATATGCTCCCTCCACTATCGCTGTGCCGAGCATAATAAGTAATCAATCTGAAATTTGAAACAGTATACATAAAATACAGTTGTACCATTGCGACACCCAGTGTGCTTCATCCAACACAAACGCTGCAATGTTTTCCTGATACTGAAATTAAAGGAATAAAAGAAAGCAAAACATTTATTATTTATAACAATCTAACAGTAGTAATAAGACACTGAAACCTAAATATCATAGTATTATTTAAAATGTTTTGAACCTTTTTTTTTTACATGTTCAGTGGGTTGGGTATAGAATCATTTGGGTAAAACGTTGAAATTTAAAATGAGAACATCTACTTTAACTTCTGATTTACATTTACTCGTTTAGTTGTATGATAGGAAGATTTCTGAAATTATTGTCATATAATTGTCCGTCGTTAACTTTTGTCTCGTTAAGACGATAGGGCCTTCATTTTTCATCCGATCTTTACGAAAAATTATATATAGGGTCCTATAGAAACCACAGCGTCCGAACGCAATGGCATCGTAGGTCCGCACTGTACTGCAAACAAGGACTAGAAACTACAATGAAAAGAGACAGAAAACAACAGAAAGGGTGGTGAAGACAGGGTTACCGACTTGGAACGGTCAGTAGGCAATAAGGCCTACTGGTTAGCTTGAATCGATTTGGTAAATTCTGTGTGGGTTTGTCACCGGTGTGTTCAATGTGAAGGAAAAGTGGCGGTCGTTGAAAAAAACGCAAAGAAACGTTTTTCTGAGTTTAACAGGCAGGTGAGACGAACTGGCGGTGGCTCCCCTCCCTATGCATTTCCTACAGACTGCCATAAGATCATCGACATGTACCGGGAGTCTGCCGGATTCAGTGGGGTTCCCGGGTGCCACAAACTGTGAAACAATCACAGAACCATATCCCGGTAAGTCCCTCTGAGTTATAAGATAGAAATCCGCCTGCTCCACGAGACGTGACTTAATATTGTTACGTCACTGACACAACTACAGTACCGTTCATAAAGTTACATGTAGCCTGTTTCATTATTTTACGATCATCACATCCCAGATAACTGAATATGCCTATATTGAATTGTTTAATGTTTGAAACGAATGGCAGTTGTACAGGCTTGGTGATCTAAACTAGCACACACCTTTAGCGTTATATTTCTAGGCTTGCTATATATAATGCAATGCTAATACACAAGCCATACAAACATCGTACCAATTTCCCCATCGGATAACCCCATCGCTCAACGCTGTTACTTCCCTTTATGACGTTCATAATCAGTTGTTACCCACGAGTGTTTCAATGGTCGTGTATCTTTATACTTATAATTTGGAGCTAAATAAGAATGGATGTTGTCGACACAACAAACATGTGTGCGGGAAAACTAGTGATCATGTTGACAAATTCGGATTAAACAGCTACAGTAAGCCTTTGTGTTTTACTTATATTGCCTATTGATGCTGCCTTGTTGGTTAGAGTTTAGATCATGGCGGGGATTTCTTTATTTACACTGTCCTGTTTTAATAGGATGACAGTAGGGTAAGTGTGAGTTTTGGTGCACCCTAGAACCGGTTTAAACCCCCAGTGGCCTACTTTGCCACTGACCGTTCCAAGGCGGTAGCCCTATTGTCAACCCTTTTGTGTTTGTGATGTCGTTTGCATTTTTTATTACTTTTGTCTTTTCGTTTGTCTGTTTGCGTGTTTGTTTTTGTGTTTTGTGGTTGACTGTCGTCCTTGAATGCTGCTTTCCCTGTCCGATATTTTTACCCTTTTCTAACCGTTTTCAAAATACATTTGTGGTCGAAGATAGCGAGATCAAAGCTTTCTGCGCATGCTCACATCGTATCTGTCACCGTTGATTATATACATATTTGAAACACTAAATTTCATCTGAGAAGTGTTAAATAATTAATATGTTTCATATCTATTCACGAGTTAAAAGATATCCAGTATCAAAGCACTCGTTGTTTTTACCCAGTTAGCACATTAACCGATTGAAAATCAACAACAACTTTTCTGACTAAGAGTATAAATAGTACTAAGACATCCGTTTGCGTCTATTTTTAGAAAACAGCATGGTCTGAAAAGTTATATTTATTTCAGCTAATTAAATCGTTTTTTTTTATACAATTTTCAATTGAAAACGAGGCTTGTCCCAACCCTTTTGTGTTTGTGATGTCGCTTGCATTTTTTATTACTTTTGCCTTCTCGTTTGTCTGTTTGCGTGTTTGTTTTTGTGTTTTGTGGTTGACTGTCGTCCTTGAATTTTGCTTTCCCTGTCCGATATTTTTTTATCTGTCTTGACCAATTCCCGGACAGTACCAATTCCCGGACGTTTCAAAATTTTGCTTTAATGTTACATGATATTGTCCAATTTTTGTTTGCGATCAGTAACTTAACTGATGCAATTCAGTAAAGTTTAATATTTCAAGGGATCTGATTTAAATGTAATGATTGTCCTTCATTTTCTGTCTGGGAATTGGTCTCTATTCTCTAAAAAATACCCCACCCACCACCCAAAATGGAAGTGCATGCCGACATCACTTTATTTCAGAATAACTCAGTACTATGAGTCAGAGCTACGAATACGATAGTGATATAGATCTGTTTGCAAGCTCTCCCACTCCCAGTCCCAGTGGCAGTGATATTCCTACACAGCCTCCCTCTCAGAGTCAGTCTCAGTTTGATTTTGATTCACAGGTATATATAGTTATTTTAATAAGTTGAAACTGACAATTTGGTGCATTTCTAATACTTGTATTTATCATACAGCACATATGTATAGATTCTGACCACATAGTTACTTAATATGTAATGTGAGAAATGTGTATGAGGCAGTTTAATTCAAACCCACAAACTTCAAATTTGGATTCGGATGATTCACACATAAAGAAATGTTGAAATAAATTAATGTGCATAAATTATAAAAATATCACAAGTAGTTAAAATCATTCAAAGTAATATTTAATGAACCATAATATATTATCAAATATTTATTTTATTATTTTAGGATTTTATTCTGGGAATCTCATACTTGTTGGAATTTGGATCTGCTTCAGAGTACAATGCATGTATGTATTTCAGACATAATTTATGTTTAGAATTAACTGTAGGCCAAAGAATTAATTTGTATCAATTGCCTGTGGTAAAAGTGTATCTTTGTTTGTTAACAGGCAGTGCTACGTCCAGTATTTCCGAGTAAATAGATTAAAGTTCAGTCGCAAAAGCTTTCGGTAAGTACACTAGATCATACAATGGTGTTGGCATATTTAGCATGTGTGTAAACCCCATTTATCATGTGTTTTCCTAGAAATTAGATTTATATGTAGTTGCTTACATTTAACCATATTGCTTCATTTCAAAGTGTGCAAGATTATACTCTAGTACAAAGATATCTTTTCAAGTACACTGCATTTTACTGCTAGCTTTCATTTTTTAGACAACTCTGCTAATTTGTAAATACTGCTTATTTTATTAACCCTTGCTAATTTTAACATTCTGTAATATTGTTTGTAGGGCCTGCATAATATAATTCCAAGATTTTTCTGAATACTGTTCTATTTTGGGTTGCCTTGGTTGCGCATATAAAATCGATTCAAGCTAACCAGTAGGCCTTATTGCCTACTGACCGTTCCAAGTCGGTAACCCTGTCTTCACCACACTTTCTGTTTTGTTTTTTGTCTCTTTCATTGTATTATGTAGTTTTGTTTACACTGTCTTGTCTATTTGGGCGCTGAAGACAGGATAATAGCGAGGATTGTGCGCATATAAAATCGATTCAAGCTAACCAGTGGGCCTTATTGCCTACTGACCGTTCCAAGTCGGTAACCCTGTCTTCACCACCCTTTCTGTTGTTTTTTGTCTCTTTCATTGTATTTTCAAGTCATTGTTTGCAGTACAGTGCGGACCTACGATGCCTTTGCGCTCGGACGCTGTGGTTTCTATAGGACCCTATATCTCATTTTGGGGAGTATTTATTTGTACCTCGGCTTAAAATGTCTAGGAGCTTGTAAACCAGTTTAATCTAAAATCACACTATTTTGTCTTTGCAATGACAGTTCCCAGGCGGTGACCCCAGATGTAATCCATTTCTTCACTAACAAAATATTGATGGGCTAAGATATTTGACTAAGTGGAGACTTGGAATTAAATGTATGGCCTAGTGTGTGGCATGCTCTGCATTTAACTATTTCATATAGAGTGTACAAGCATGCGAAATGGGAAACATAGTTTTGCTAAATTCAAAAAGAACTTTAGGGTTTGGGTTGGAGGTTTGCCAGAAATACAGAATATTCTTAGGCCTGATAATAATTGCTTTGTGTATATATGTGCCCCTTTACTAAATGCAGAATATAAAGGTACTGTATATTTGGCAATTATAGCATACAGCGAATTCAACTTGAATAATTAAAAAAAATCTGTCCCCATTCCCCCAAAAATCTGTTTTACAAGAAAAAATGATATTAATAATGCATTTTTGTAGTACTGACAAATAAAGTTCAAATGCAATGATGGTGAAAATTACCAAATATACAGTATCAACTAACAAGTGCTTGAATGGTGGCATGTTTTCCTATTTGTGTAATATATTATACAAAGGTCTACCAGAATACATCGTGTCAGTCTAACATTACAACAGTAATAGGCCAGGCTAAGAACTCTTTAGCCATTACATTAATCAGGAAAGCCAAGATGAAGTTACATCTTTCTTTACATGCAACACAATGGACTTTGATGATACACCAGTTTATGTTGATCATCTCATTAACATAAGAAAGTGGAGAACTTTTAGTTGGTGTAGGATAACAGACTGAAAACTGTAAACTAGAAGCATTCAAACTGTTCACTGAAAATGAACTAGTGATATTTAGCAATTTAATAGGCAATAAGAAACACGCAGAATGTCAAACAATAATTAGCTTTCCGGTTCCACAACTTTATTAACAAACAGGTAACCCTGTCTTCACCACCCTTTCTGTTGTTTTTTGTCTCTTTCATTGTATTTTCAAGTCCTTGTTTGCAGTACAGTGCGGACCCTTTGCGCTCGGACGCTGTGGTTTCTATAGGACCCTATATCCCATTTTTGATAGAAAAATTAAAAAGCTGTAATTTTTCGGAATGTAGTAAATGGCTATATGGTTTAGCAGTTGGTGGTATTAATTCGGGAACTGCATGTTTGTCTGATTCTCAAAAATCTTATAATTCTTTGACAAAAAGAACATATGAAAAATTCAAAAAGTTAAATAAATCAAGAAATAATAAAGGTGGAGAAGCAAGACTTGAGGCTTTTTTGAATAGTAATTTAATATTGCCAACGCATAAAGAAACCCAACCAGTAAAGAAACAGTCTGAGAATGTAATTGCTTTGCAGGATGAAGTTGAATGCATGAAAAATGTAGCGCTATCAGTGGTCTCTGAGTTAAAGTCATGTAATGAAGAAAAAGAAAAACTCGTCAATGAATTAACAGATGTTAAAAGAAAAACGTCTACTAAACTGTCGAGTATTGAAAATATAAATAGATTAAAGACAGCAGTGAAAAATATCAATTAATTGGAAAGCAGCAGTTGAAATATATAAGTACTTTAACTAATAAATAAATGCAAAAAACACACAGTTGAAACGTGCAAGATTAAAATGCACATACATAGAGTCCTGTCTTAATAAAAAAAGGAATCAGCTAGAACAAGCAAAGCAGACAATTGTAGAACTCAAAGATCAACTTGAAAGAAAACAGCACGAGTTAAATACTGAATCTATAAAATATGAAGATGTTCAAAGACAGATGAGGGAACATGAAGCTGAAAACATTTATCTAAGAGATATAATACATCACAATGTTAATACATATGATGATGATGAGAAGAGATTCACACCGAGTTGCAGCAATATGTGTATGAGCTACTTAATTGTAATGTTTCATTTCAACAAGTATCTCCAGTCATACCAAGTGTACTAAACATGGTAAAAATAAAAGCTAATAAACTGCTTTCAAAGTCAACTGTCAATAACATGAATATACAGGTCAAAAACACATTGGAGAAAAGTTAACACCAAAAGCTAATATATGTGTCTTAAGTGATGAAACAAATACGTTTGGTAGTAAATCTGAAGGGATTCACGCAACTGATGAAGATGGTAACTACTGGGTTCTTGGTGTGAGAGAAATTTCAAGGAAGGCCGGTAAGGATGTTCTCCAAACCCTTCTCCAGATCCTAGGAGAAATTGATGCAGTCTCTGAAACAGCCGACAATTTAGCATCCATAGAAATACTAAAACATATTTCATCTACCATGTCAGGCCGAGCCAGCACACAAATTAAATTCAACCAACTATTAGAAGAATTTAGGAAAGAAGTATTAAAGGAAGATCTTGGTGAACAATGGGACACTATGACAAATGAAGAACAACTATCAATTAGCAAGCTGTGCAATTTATTTTGTTCTTTACACGCCCTTGTACATATGGCAGAAACATGTTCAAAATCCCTTGTAGAATATGAAAAGAATATTAATGCTCCTATACTAGATATTTCGTTCAAGAAAGAAACCGAGCCTGGTACGGTCAGACTTATACGTACAACATGCAAAGCCTTTTCAAAAGGTGGGGATGAAAAGAACGGACAATTCCTCAACTTTCAAACATATTCTAAAGACTTTCTCAAAGATAATTGTTTTAGAGGCGTACCACTAGAAAGATTCAGGGGCAATATATTTAACATTCTGTTTCGGAATGCAGCATATGTGTATTTCCTGATGGATCAGATACAGGGTTATCTCATGATTTTCAGAAAGCTCAAATAGATTACTTGCAGCAGTTAAGCATGATATCAATATACCAGATATGTAGCTGGTTGCAAAGCTTTGGGATTGATTAGTGAACTTGTAACAGTCCCGTTGTGGTGCATCATTGAGGATGACAATGTGCATATTATTGAAGCAAGGACACATTATGAAGAGTTAGTTCAGTACTGGGAAAACTTCCCACAACATGTACACGAATTCATGGAAGGCAATTACTTTCTATCATTTGTCAACAGGGAGAAATTGTTAACATCAAAGATTGCCATGGCCTTGTTCAAGGAGTGGGAGCATGATGGGATAGTGGTGGCGATACTGATGGTACTAATGTCTGCCCTTGGTGAACTTTGTAAAATACTTTTTAAAGATTTTCTTCCTGGAGGAACATGGTATGATGCTCCGGAATATGTGCAAGAAAAGACACTTGGTGTACCAAAGCATAACACATTCTCAGAGACAATATTCGGTCATATGGATCGATTACTTAGAGAAAAACCTAACATAACACAACTGGCGTCAGAAGCTAATATGGTTTTCATCCACAGTAAAACAATAGAATGGTTGAAACAGAAAAGTAATGTAGAAAAGGAAGCAATTGTTAATGCTGCAAGAAAAGATGTACAACACTTAAGACAGAAATATAAGCAAAGGCGTGATCAAATAGAGATGGAGCGCAAAATATTGCTTGCAGAAAAAAGAGAAACGGCCGAGCGAGCTGAAGCAAATAGAATACGAAAAAAAGAGAACATAACAGATGAAGTACAATCCCCCCCTCCCCCCCCCCCCCCCCCCCCCCCAGTCGGTGGTGGGGTGATAAGAATCAGCCGACTGCTCGTTACTTAGCAGAGGGGTAGAACACCCCACGAAATGTAACCCACCTGTTGACCGTGGGTGGCGACCCGTGTCGTTGGAGAAGGGAGTCCTGGTGGTTGAGTGGCGTGGAGATCTGGTAGTTATCTCCACGTTGCAACACACCACTTTGGTCCGGACTTCAACTAGACGGGCGGTCAGATTTGGCCCGATCTGATCAATCGGTTTGTCACGCCAGCTATAAGAGACCCGACCTTATTATTCAGACAGTACCAGTACACTGTATCTTACTTACTTGTTATATTGTTCTACTTTAAACATTATATAGATAGGGTCTTTTATGGCGGTGGCGCACGGGCTAATCATGTATTTCAAAACGCTATATGGCTATACTCGTGCCACTTTTTAAGCGGAACATAAGTGCGGCTCTTTGACTTTTTAGTTAAGGAGTTATGTCCGCTGGGTGGTATGGGGGCTCTGATGCGTTAGGTTTATATGAGTATACCTTCTACGTATTCTTGGCATTTTGCTGTTGGATATCCACAGCAAATGTCCCCTTGTTGGACTCCGAGGTGGGTGAGAAGCGTGGAAGATGAATTCTTAACGCCACATCATGGCATCACAAAACGCACAAACTACTAATAAACGGAAAAAAACAGATAATGAATCTGATACTGAGGAATCAGTAATCAATCAGTCTTTTCCTCGTTTTCTCATTATCGAATCGGAAAACGGGGAAAAACCTATTGCAGATATGTCACCTTTCGTGATCGAGAAAACTGTCCATTCCATTGCTGGACATGTAAAACAAATTAAAAAATTAAAAAACAAAACAATTCTTATTGAAACAAACAAAAAATCTCACTCCGATAATTTACTTACAATTACACAAATTTTAAACACAAAAGTCAAATGTTACGCTCACACCTCTATGAATATCTCCAAAGGCGTCATCAGGTGCCCGGATCTCTCCGGAGTACCTGAAGACGAAATTATTCGCGAGCTTGCGCCACAGTTGGTAACTGTAGCTCGCCGAATAATGAATGAATGGTGTTTTACGGCACGTCGACACATAAACAGGTCATATTGCGCGCAAAAAAATATAAAAAAAGAAGTATTAATTAAAAATTAATGTAAATATATAAAGATAAAACTATCAACAAAAAAAAAGGGATGATAAGGTGTAATATAAACTATGTATGTAAATCAATAAATGCCCGGCAACGGGTATATAAACAAGTAAATATATATAGCTCGCCGAATAACCATCAAAAGGAATGACAAAATTATTAGTACAAATACTATCATACTCACATTTGCAACACGCGTCTTACCAAAAACAATAAAGGTGGCATATCTGCAATTGCATGTTGACGCCTACATTCCAAACCCTTTACGTTGCTACAACTGCCAAGCCTTTGGGCACCACAACTCCAGGTGTACTAAAGAAGAACGTTGTGGTAAATGTGGCGACTCTGCATTCAAACATAACGAATCAGATTGTCCTAACGACCTCAAATGTACCAACTGCGGTCTGAGACATCACGCAAATTCAAAATTATGTGAAAAACTTAAAAAAGAAAAAAAAATCATAACAGTTCAATATGCACAAAACATTCCCTTTCCAGAAGCAAGAAAATTAATTGAAGAAAAATATAAAATTTCAAGTCCGACCTCTTACGCATCTCAAAACAACAGCAACACACACAGAATGCAGGGATGCAAGTACGCAATACGAACCACAGCCAGAAATTCAAAATACAAAGAATACTTCCTCAGTATCAAATCCAAACAAAAGTCAACAAACACAACTTAACAAACCAAAATTAAACTTTTCACCTAATCAAACTTTTACATTTAAATTCAAAAACAAAACCGGCAGGCTCTGGCAATGTCAAGAGCATGTCAATTTCTCAGAATTGGAAGGAGGGTTCTTCTAAGACTGTGAAGTCTAGAAGTTCCCCAGTCGTGAAGCCTAATACATCCTTGGTTGGAAGGCCTAGTGCTGCTCCGGCTAAGGAAGTTGGAAGGCCTAGTGCTGCTCCAACTAAGGAAGTTGGAAAGCCTAGTGCTTCTCCAACTGGGGAGCACAAGGAGCAGCCAAAGGTGTCTAATGGCCCTATTGAGCTGCATAATAAATTCGAACAGCTTATGGACATTTCAGAGCCGGCAGCTGCACTGCCACTTCCATCCTCTCATGAAAGGTTAGTTGAGGTGCCACTTCAGCTGACCTCTTCCGGTGAGAAGGAACCATCAGTGGAGATGTCGCTGCTTGAGTCTCCTAAGACCTCTCCTAAATCTAAGGCCAAAAATAAAAACAAAATTAAAAATCGCCTTAGCGCTAAATAATGGGTAAAACTAATAAGATCATTCAATGGAATTGTCGAGGTTTGAAACCAAATTATGCATTATGATCAGCTTAATTTTAAATGAACACAACCCTATTGCCTTTTGTAGACAAGGGATAAGGTATCTTTTAAACAATACTCACTATACAATCATATTTGTGATACCGGGGACTAGGCCACTGGTGGAGTTTCGATAATCGTTAATCGAAAACATTCCTCACAGACCTGTTGCGTTGAAAACAAATTTGCAAGCTATTGCGGTCAGTGTTACTATGCACAGAGTCGTAACAATATGTTCCTTATATTTACCACCTAGTTCTTCACTAGACCCTAAAGCTCTAAATCACCTAGTTGCACAATTGCCATCACCTTTTATACTCTTGGGCGATTTTAATGCACACAACTACATCTGGGGTTGTAAAGATATAAACGATAAAGGCAAGAAAATTGAGGATTTCTTAGCCAAAAACAATTTGTGTCTTTTTAATAATAAGTCACATACTTACTTACATCCTGCTACAGGCTCTCATTCTTACATTGATTTAACAATATGCGATCCAACGCTTTTGATGGATTTTTCGTGGAGTGTTGGAGACGACCTCTGTGGAAGTGACCACTTCCCCATTTTTCTTGAAAATATCGGCCCTCCACTTCTCGAAAAAACGCAAGGATGGAAACTTCGCAAGGCTGATACGTTTCTCTTTGCGAGGAACAATTAAAGCCTTCCGTTTTGGAGGATGTCGAAGACGCAACTGCTCTTTTACCGAAACTCTTCACGATATAGCTAATCAAACCATTCCAAAAACCTCGGCAAATCCTAAACGCCCACATAAACCATGGTACGACCATGACTGCAAAAAGGCAGTCAGCGATCGTAAAGCTGCATTAAATAATTTTAACTTGCGGCCAACTCAAACAAATTTAGATAACTTTAGAGTTTTTCGTGCGAAAGCCCGTCGTACTATTAAGGATAGCAAGAGGAAATCCTGGAGAACTTACGTCTCTAGGCTGTATTCTCGCTCATCTCTTAAGAAGACATGGGACATGGTCCGGAAAATAAGTGGTAAAGGTAATTCTAGTACTGTAAATCATCTTAAAACAGATAATGGAGATATAACATCTGTCAAAGATATTAAAAACACTTTGGCAGAAACTTTTTCAAAAAATTCTTCTTCTGAAAATTGTCAACCAAATTTTCTGAAAAAATAAGAAACAAAACGAACAGAAGAAGCTGAAGTTCAAGTCGAAAAACATGGAAAAATACAATAAACTATTCTCTCTCAAAGAACTTCGAGAGTCCCTTAAAAAGGCTCATGATACATCAGCTGGTCCTGATGATATCCATTACCAATTACTAAAACATTTACCTGAATCCTGTCTCTCTACCCTTCTTGATATATTTAATAAGGTTTGGGTGACGGGAATCTTCCCCGATTCTTGGCGGGAAGCAATCATTATTCCAGTCCCCAAACCTGGAAAGGATCATACGCAGATGCTCGACCCTATACATAATCAAGGATTACGACTCGCCTTAGGTGCCTTTCGTACATCACCAGCCGAAAGTCTATATGTTGAAGCTATATGTTGAAGCTAATGAACCATCACTGTCTCATAGACGGGACAAATTAGCTCTTCAATACGCCATTAAATTAAAGTCTAACCCTTCAAACCAAACTTTCGATTATGTTTTTAATCCTAGTTGTGAACCTCTTTTTGATCGAAAACCGAAGGCCATTCGACCATTTGGTCTTCGTATTAAACCAAAATTAAGAGACACTGAAATCGACCTAAATTTGATTGCCAAGTACAAAGTACCACAAATTCCACATTGGACTTTGGAAACTCCAACAATTATTTTTGATCTTTGTAATTATAACAAATCCAGTACAGACCCTACTGTCTTCCAAAGCAAATTTAATGAAATTATATCGAAATACAGTGACTTTCAACATATCTACACAGATGGCTCTAAAGATGGAGATAAGGTAGCTGCAGCAGCTGTTCACAAACACAGCATAAAGAGCCGCCTGCCTGACAAGGCCTCGATCTTTTCAGCTGAGCTGAAGGCAATTGAACTTGCCTTAAATTATATTCAGGAATCTGATGATGACCATTTTGTAATTTTTTCTGATTCCCTTTCATCTATTCAAGCACTGGGTAATATGAAACATGATAACCCAGTTGTGCTTCAACTTTTAGAAAAGTACAATTCTCTTATAATTGATAATGTTATTATTTTCTGCTGGCTTCCAAGCCATGTAGGAATACGTGGTAATGATAGAGCTGATAGTGCTGCTAAGGCAGCATTAGATTTACATATATCTAATACCAAATTACCTTATACTGATTTTAAAAGTTGTATTAACACATATATTCGTAACTCTTGGCAAACCGCTTGTGATTTGTCAGTTAACAATAAACTCCATTCAATTAAACCGTTACTCGGAAAATGGCGTTCTTCTAGTAGACCCGTTCGTCGAGAGGAAGTTGTGCTAGCCCGGTGCAGGATAGGGCATACACGTTATACTCATTCATATTTATTACAAGGTGAGCAATTACCAGAATGTATACCCTGCTTTGCACCGTTAACGGTCAAACACATATTGCTGGAATGTGTAGACTTTGATCCTATGCGTCAAAGGTACTACAATGTTAATACTATGAAAGAGTTATTTGATACTGTAGATTTTAGTCTTGTTTTAGATTTCCTTAAAGAGATCAGACTATGTAAGTCATTTTGATGTGTTCTTATATATATTTACTTGTTTATATACCCGTTGACGGGCTTTTGTTGATTTACATACATAGTTAATATTACACCTTATCATCCCTTATTTTTTAATAATTTTATCTTTATATATTTACATTAATTTTTAATTAATTCTTCATTTTTCATCATTTTTTTTGCGCACAATATGACCTATTTATGTGTCGACGTGCCGTAAAACACCATTCATTCATTTACAATTGTGGGGCTTGTGGCAAACAGAAAAAGAGGTGGATTCTGGCTTGTCGGTGATCAAGAAAAAGTCTGACAAAATCACAGCTCTGAAAGCTCAACTTCATTTTAGAAAAACTGTTCTTAATCAGAAATGTCCTGACAAAACTGTTTATAGAATATCAGAAAACTGTTGAAGGTAAAAACACTGCCTTGACAGTGGATGAATTAGCAGAAAATGTTAAAAAGCTTGTGCGAAAAGCATACGAGATAATGTTGTTGATAATCCAGAGGGCCAAGTACTTGTTGGGAGAAAAATTAAGCATGCGTTTGTGTCTTCTGATCAGCCAGAGGTAAAAATATGGTACATTGGACAAGTCATTTCCCAGGTGAATGTCTTCTGTGGTTACCCTTATTTTGATTCTTAAAGGCTCCTTCCATTGATAAATTATTATTCTTTCCAAAATTACAAATAGGGCATATTAAACATGATCAATGGTAATCAATAAAAAAATAATTAAACTAAAGACCTATACATCAGTAACAATTGTGTATTTGTAAAACACAATGAAATTGCTTATTTATTGAAAGGATTATATCCTGGAAGGAGGCTTTAAATACATATCTTAATTTAATAACTCACTCCTATCTATTACTAATACTTACTAATACTTAACTTAAATGTAGATCCTAGAAACGTATTTGTCTTTCATTTCATATGATATTTTTCTAGTACGGAAAGACAGTAGTGGATAAAGACTCATGAACGGGACGTTGAATTTGGTATTACATAAGTTGCTATCTCTTGGATGAATACTAATATGTACATATAAAACTGGTGTTAACGCCTACGTCACGTTTACCCCGCATGCGCAGACAATTTTAGAGACATTTTCAGAACGCCATTTTTATTGCAGCAAAGTTGAATATCGTCAGCATTTCGATTGAGGATATTAAACGAATTGCATTAGAGCTCGTGAGTAACGGTTGTCCAAAAGTTCGCGACGAAAGGTAGGTACGTGTATATGTTTTGAGTTTTGAGATGATGTATTGGTTAAATGTATTTTTGTCTCAAGCGCTCTCGACTGCCTGTGCCGTGGTCAGTCGCATAGGTCGCGATCGACTGACTCAGTGACTGTCAGTCGTGATAAACTTCAAAATGCAGAATGTGTGTGTACAGTTTTGAAAATCTGGTTATACTTGGACGGTTAAGGGGAATGTTTAATGTTGTTGGTGTGTGTATGAAGAATTATTTTACAAACTTGAGATCTAGGCCAACTGATGTTGTTGTTTTTTGTGTTAGTACGCATGCGCGTCAGGCGATTTTGTCAGTTAGGAAGCATAGGTGCCAGGGAGGCTATCAAGAAAAGCTCTGTAAATTAGTTTGACCAAAGACACAAGCTATCCGAAAAACTACTTGAGAAGTTCTGAAAAGCCTCCTCCAAAAAGTCGAAAATTTTGTCAACAAACTATATTCATAACTTTCACATGTCATCATCAAAATAATTTGACCAATCAGTGATCAATAAAATAAAACACCTCCACATTCTGGTAGGGGGTAAACTCGGTGTTTATCCTTGGTGCTCAACTGACTTTAGCCCTTTATAAAACTAGTTTGTAGAGATAAGTATATTAAAAGCTTTGTTTTTTGTGTACATCTATGTATCTTCTTTTGGTGTTGTCTGATTTTAAAACACCAATAAGGATACATTTAATTTAAATGATGGTCTAATTTTTTCATATAGAGATTGAGGATAAAGTCCGAGTAAACCTCTTTATTTTCACCTACTGAATATCTTGACCTACCGGAAGTTGACCAGATGTGAAAGTTATGAATTATATATACAAGGTATGACAGCGGCCATTTTAGCCGGGGCGGAATTACGTAATAATCCCATAATTCATAGACTGTTTACCCTCATTCGTAACTGTCATTGCAGGGAATCAGTGGTACCTACACAAATCAGCGTTACGTTGTACAATCGGGTACCAATACATTATTACGCAATTCCGCCCCGGCTAAAATGGCCGCTGTCATACCTTGTGCACTGCAATAGCAGCAATTGGACAGGGAACTAGAATTTTCCTTTATCCACTTATTGTGTGTCGGACTGGAAAAATAACCCAAAGCAGAGAATGTTGGGCTGCTGTTAATTATATCAAATATTCTCTTTTTTCAGCAGAATTCTCGTACTAGTCC
The DNA here is from genome assembly GCA_037043455.1 of Cyrtodaria siliqua. Taxonomy (NCBI): domain Eukaryota; kingdom Metazoa; phylum Mollusca; class Bivalvia; order Adapedonta; family Hiatellidae; genus Cyrtodaria; species Cyrtodaria siliqua. The sequence continues at coordinate 25,711 of JAWPHD010018195.1, read as the reverse complement.
TAGCAGTGTTGGTGAAGCCTGTTGATTTTGTTGAAAAAAGCGGTTCCCTCCAGCAAGAACTTGTTGAACTTTACCTGCCACCTGACTTCGGTATGTTGCAAGTGATTCAATTTTGTTGCTTATATATATATATTTCATGTGTTCATGTTGTATTGCCTCTTTGCCAAATTCGCAGTCGGCCGTGGCGAGTAAAAAATGGTCTGGACGGCCAAAATTTGAATTCCATGCGGCCATGTGGCAATCAAAAATATTCAATAAAAGAAAATGAAAATGGGTAATCATTGGACACAAGCATTAAATTTCGAGGACTTTGCCTGATAGATTTTGCTTTTGTGCTGTGAACTACATACTTTTGGAAAGAAACCCGGAAACCCTTAACAAAATAACAACGAGGCAAGTGTTTTCCTGTATTTTTCCAATTTCGCTAAATAAACAGAGTTGTGACTATTTACTGCATTTAATCGTTTAATAAACTATGTAAGAACAATTGCCTTTTTGTTCTGTTTCCTAGTAAATCGTTTCTCGGACGATTGGTTAATGGAGTTCCCTCGTCTGGATTCCAATTTCTCCCGTCGAAACGAGCGGCAAATCAACAAGCCCGTTGGGCTTGTGTTCTTGGATATTGGGCAAGCCTGGCAGGCATTTTAGCATTGTCGGGATTGTGCTAATTTTGTCGACTGCTTTGCGCTTCGACTGTTAATTTAAACTTAGATATCCATGAGTACAAGTAACATTTGCTGGGTGTTCTTGGATATTGGGCAAGCCTGTCAGGCATTTTACCAGTCTCGGGATTGTGCTAATTTCGACGGCTGCTTTGCGCGTCGAATGTTAATTTAAACTTAGATATCCATGAGTACAAGTAACATTTGCTGGTATGTAATCAACTTTTCAACAGACAAGGCAGTGTTTATTTTACACATGATCATAAATTTGTGTTATAAATTGAAGGGGATATCATTCGGTTTCACTTCTGGTTCTTTGGTATTCTGAAATGGGGCGCCTTTTGATTGCTAAAATGCGGTGCTTTTAGAAATCATCAATAATAAGGCTGTGAATCATGTTGATAGAAAAGGTGTCGTACATTAATTAAAAAAGTGTATGTCAACATGAAATATTTCTTACACAATAAGACATTGATTTACAAATATCTAATATGTTTTACTGCTTTAATACAATAATTTACATACGCAGTTGTGATCATTTATAAAACAAGTCAGTAACACTACTATTTATAAGTAAACACATAACTTGCACTTAGAAGCCTTAATTTTGTGTGTGGCTGTACATGTTACACAAACGGATAATGAGTCAGACTCGTGCAAGTGTAAACAAACTTTGAGTTGTCGAATGCAAGATTTGTTTGTTTGATTTTGTCTTTGTTTTAAAATAAACACTTCCATAGATTAAAAATACCTCATCAGCTCTAAAGGTTTTACAGAGTTTTCTTTCACACACTGGTAACATTTAGTTAGTCTACGTACAGTTGCTGCCACGCGGATTACGACTAATCCCACTCATCGTGGCGATTTTATCTCACCACGGACGCACTGATTTTGTCCCCGCGATCCGCGGACAGCCCGCTCATCGCGGGGATAATACATTTTTTCCACCGCGACACAATCACCGCGATTCGCCGTGATCTGTTTTAATTTGCACACCGCATTACCCGGTGTGAAATCGTAGGCCATCGCCGCGATTTATCTTCAGTATCAATGTACAATTGTGCAGTCAATTTAATGCATTGTTATTCAATAACTATTAAAAACCCGAAGCAGAAGACAATTTTATTTTTGTTTTCGGAAAATTCAAATGCCCGGATAATGTATACTGGGTCACGATAGTTATATGGCGGTTCCTATTACCGACTCTGCGGTGATTAAACATAAAATTGAAATAGTAATTCTTATACTGGAAATTAGAATTATATTTTTAATTAATCGTTATTTTAACATATTTTACTATTCTGCTGTTGGTTATTAATACATCGATGGGTTCTTTAGTCAGAAATAATCCGAAAAATTGTAAAGAAATTGGGTCATAAACCCGTTATTAGTGCCGCCTTGTTAATAGGTACACACATCGCAAAGGATTGTGGGTAGCCAATTTATGTCCGGTGAAGAGAAATGCGACTTTTGGACAACAAAAACAAAAAACACACGTTATTAAATGCATTAAAAGTTTGAAATACGTATTGCTTCCAAAATTGTTCATTGTATTTATCATTTTTATTACATTTTTCATTGATCCGTGCTCTAATTTCCCCCCGTGTTCCCACGCGTATCTATCACGGAGAATCGCGGTGATTTCTTTCTTTCGAGACTGGATTTTGCAATCGCGGCGATTTTTACAGTCGCAGGGAATCCCCGCGATATTTCGGGTGACAATCCGCGGTACGATCGCGCGGATTTGTGACTTCGATTGAAGAACGCCCGCGGGGATGCTGCGAAAAAGTCGTAATCCGCGTGGCAGCAACTACATATGTAAATATGCTTTACGGTAACCCTCTGAATCAAGTGCCACACGCTTGCTGTTTCTATGGTAGCTAACTCAACATGCAGAAAGGAATGCATTATGTAATAACATTTCTGACAGCAGTCAGTGCAGTCAATTTTGAAAAGTGTGGGATATGCAGGTGTCAATGTCATGGAATAGATAGTTGGTGTCATACGTGTACACATGCATTGTTTTGGCTCGCGCAAGCCTGATGTATTTTAGGGAAGTTTGCATACTGCGTCTTCAACTGCAGGAGTAGCATGTATTTCGCGAAAAATCGGGAGGCTTTTCATTGAAAGTAATGTGTTACTGGAACAGCCTGACGTCATAGCAATCCATTTCCGTTTTGATTCGGCCATTCCTCCATTTTGTTTTCTTCTGTGCAGCAAGAGCGCTCCAGTGAGAGCGGAACAATTTATCGTAAGTAGAATATGTGCAAGTTTAAACTCTCCACTGTCATACGTGTCAATAAAGTTAGCACACATTTTTAGTTTATGAATGTTTTGTGTTGTCACGAATTGATCTACATGAAATTAGTTTTGATCATGTTCGACGCCTGATAATTTTGTAAACAAGCAAGCGTCGCAGATGATCTAGACTACGTATTTGTTATTCATTCTGCGTGTTTAAAAATTCGAGTGAACAATTGGAAGGTTGTGTGTGCATAAACATTCCCTGACGTTTCTAGTCGTCGTTTGCATATTTGGTAATTTGTAGTATCTAAACTAAAAGAAGAACAAAATACCTAGACGGAGACGTGAGAATCATGGCTGTTGTGGTAGTCCGTGTCATTCAGACCCTGTGTATACCGAATGTGTCTAGGATATTTGTGTATGACTCATGTTTCAGGAGACCTCCAGACATATTTTTCTTGAATGTTTATCTTTCGAAACATCTTGTGCTCTTTTGTTTCCATATAATTTTGGAAACTTAACCCTGCGGTCGCCAAGTGTTCAGCATACTTGACTCGAGTCCCAGAAATCACGTGTATGATTTCCAGTGGGGTCACATCCCGGATTTTTCAAACAAACTCCCGCAGTATCTTACTTGGGCATGGTACTGTGAATATAGGTCATCCTTCGGAGGGATGTAAAGTAGTCTTTCCAGTGTACAGGGAGAACTATACCCTGTGCAATATCTCTCTGAACTTCTATGTTAAGCAGTGATACAAAACCAGGGCCCTATATGAATTATATAGAGATTATTTAACTGCTGAGATCGATTATAGGGAAATCTTTCACAAGAGGTAGGCGTGTAGTTTTTTTCATGAATGGGCGCATGCGTGTGAGTAAAAAAAAACAAAGCACGTCTACCATGAAGTAAAGGATTACCCAACATAGATCCCAGCAGTTAAATAATCTATTTATTACATTTTAAATTACGTTTTTGCAAACAAATATTCGCTTTATTAAACGTTATTGGCGGATGATGTTGACGTCGGCAACACTTTATTGACGTCACGACTCAACGTCGCAACGTTAATTATTATTGTGTTCTGAGTTAGTTATTAATATTTAGCGATAATGAATATTCTTGCACTGAGTTCAAACACCTGGGCCTCTTTTAGCCATGTTGACATACAGAGAAAGTTGAGTGCTTCGGTGATGCCGAATAATTAGAAATAGACTAGACTGTCACTGAATACAACAATTTTGTTCCTGAAGGATTTACTTTCGAATGAAAAAAAATAAACTTGATAACCAGTCACATTTAGCCAATCTCAATGGCTCGCTTATTTCAGAATTGACTGGAAACGGCGATGCATTCCATTTGATATTGGCCGTCTTCACGGTAAAGGATAAAATATGATATGCTGACAAAAACGGTTATTTTGTGTAATTAATTTGTTGAAAATAATTGGTACGCACTGATAAAGTAATTTAATTGTGTATTTAGCCTACTGGTAATTTAGGGAGTTTTAACTGGGAATTTACGCAAATACGTTGCTTATCTGTAGCTGTTCTGTGACGTTTTATGTCATAGAACTATACCAAGCCTAGTTGCATTGCCATTGTTGTGTACTGGTTAATGAGTTCTTTAAAGTTTTAATACACAAACTTTGTCACATTTCTGTTCTTGATACAATGGCAGGGATGATTAGTGCCATGTGTAGTTGTGCATGTGATTGTTGTGTTCCAGTTGAATGACTTTTGGCGGTGTTATGCCCCATTAAAGGACACAATATCATGCTTCCCATACCGGGAAAACTTTGTAAAAACTGTATTTAATTTAATGTAATTTTAATTCTTAAAAATTGTAAAGACTGATATTTAAACAAGGACAGAATGAATGCATGCATATATAATGAGAAAATACAAAAATGCAGACTCTTTTCACCATTTACTATTTTCATTAAATGCATTTCAATATGCTAACATGCAGAGAAATAAAATAAATAGCAATATATTTAGAAAATGTAAGGCTAAACTGAGGCATATACAAGTTCAACTAACACGAGTTCCAAAGAATCTAGAAAGACCGTGCTGCAAATTCAGAAATAATACATACACCATTATTTTGAGTAATCGCACCTTTTGTATTGTTTCATGTTGATTGAACAATCAACCATAAAATGAACCCAATTCAGAAACAGCCGATTAAACACTGGTTCACACTTTCCATTGTTCCAGTTTACGTTACCATGTGTACAACTAATTAGTAGGCACTTAAAGGTCCACATGGCAATCTTGCAGTAATTGAAATGGGTGTCACAATTTATATATCCAGTATCATTTTTACTTTTACCCTGGTTACATTTAAATAAATCAAATTTTAAGTATTCACTATTTCGTCTTATTATACTATAAGTTTTTTAATATAATACTGGTGCAATAAGATATAAAATAATAATATGCAAAAACAAATGGCTTAATACAATTCTTATAATTAACATTAATGATAAAAACTAACGGGGCGCTGCTAGTTTTTGAAAACTCAAGATTGCCATGTGCTCCTTTAACACTTATCAGTGATTGTAAAGTTCAAAAACACAGACGGGCTGAGTATCTCTTGCTAATTCGTAAGCAAACATTTTCAAATTTTCTGATTTGATTAGCCATTTTGGCCGCTAGAGGGCGCCACATTATTTTATGTTTTACCCGGCTCGATCACGCAGTTAAAATCTGTGAATAATGTCACAACTTTATATGACAGATAATGTTGAACGCGGGGACACAAACCAGTTGATTGACAGCCAGAGGCGTAACAGTGGGCGGAGTCTTATCGCACCGACAATTTGGTTTTCAATAAACGCTGGTTTTCACTAAACGCTGACATAATTAGTTTATCGATCTAAATTGATTGTCACTAATTAGCTAAAACACTCAGCTATAGTGGCTTATAAACAGTGAAAGACTTTGTGAATTAGAATTCAGGATTTTCCGAGATCTTTTAGACAAAATCGGTCGGAAATTTGGATTCGCCAGACCGCCGATGTCTGGAGAATTTGGTGTGTATTTCTTACGGTTTTCATTCGCCAGTTCAGGTTACTTTACGCCTATGGCGATATGGCGAATGACCTAGTAAGCCCATTAAAAATAACCATTGGTATTCGTGAACAGTCGTAAAGATGTGTTAATGTTCTGATCAATGAAATATGAACCCCAAATTGTACTTTTGTTTTCGATCGCTGTCGTACAAATTCGTTACCTCACCGGTTGACTCATAAAATATGTTGGCGATTTTAGCCGAGTATTTTCAAATAAAACTCGCAATGTTCCGTCGTATATGCAAGCGTCTAATCATTTGAATCGATAAAGCATGTCGTCTGAGAACAAGATAAATGTCAACACTAAATTTCCTTCATAGGAGGGAGAACAGCCTAAAAAACAGCGGGTTAAAGTCAATACTTGTCAAAAACAATAAACTAACATCTTGTGTGGTGTCACATATTAGTACTGCGAACAATTTAACGTTTTTGCAACAACGGTGTCGGACAAACACTGGTATTTATAAATTGTCCTTGAAAACAGTGGAAAAACCTGGAAAAGACCTTGAATTTTGTTCTCAAAAAACTGTGGGAACCCTGTAATACACTTACTTTGTACAGACTAGTTCTCCTGCTACCCTGGCTGGCATTCAACAACTAGTGACCTATATCATTGCCATGTGCCGGTTGAATGAATGTTGAAAATGTGTTACGGTCCCCTGCACATTTAGCCAGTAGAACATCCACAGACACTTTCACCTCTTGTCTGCACCGTATTTTCAATACTATAACACTTAGAGATACCAGACTTGGTATGTGGATACATCTTGGGATAGCTGTGTGTCTCATACCAAAATAAGGCCACTGTGACCTTGACCTGTGACCTCTGTCATAGAAAATGCTTGTCCAGACCGTATTTTTAATACTATAACACTAAGTCTTAGAGATAGCAAACTTGGTATTTAGATACATCTTGGGATGGTGATGTGTCGCGTACCAGAATAAGGAAATTGTGACCTTGACCTGTGACCTCTGTCATAGAAAATGCTTGTCCGGACCATATTTTCAATACAATAACACTTAGAAATACCAAACTTGGTATGTTAATACATCTTGGGATAGCGGTAGGTCGCATACCAAAATAAGGTCACTATGACCTCTGTCATACCCCAAACATTGTGAGAAGCATCAGTATGAAGTGGAACTGCGCATATACATGAAGTCATGGGTTATGCGTTTGCAAGGGTATTAATAACTCTGTGATAGTTATGGCTCCCCCACACAAAGTGTGGAGGGGAGCCATATTGATTTTGTGCTGTCTGTCTGTGTCACAAACGATGTCCGATCAATAACTAGAGAATGGTTGGACCTATGGTCCTCAAATTTAGAAGGATGGTTGATCATGACTATTAGATGACCCCTATTGATTTTGGGGTCACTAGGTCAAAGGTCAAGGTCGCGGTGACATTGACTATCAAAAAGATTCCGATCAATAACTAGAGAATGGTTTGACCTAGGGTCTTCAGACTTGAAAGGATGGTTGGTCATGACCAGTACATGACCCTTATTGATTTTGGGGTCACTTAGTCAAAGGTCAAGGTCGCGGTGACATTGACTCAAAACTATATCCGATCAATAACTACACAATGGTTGGACCTAGGGTCCTCAAACTTGGAAGGATGGTTGGTCATGACCAGTAGATGACCCCTATTGATTTTGGGGTCACTAGGTTTAAGGTCAAGGTCGCAGTGACATTGACTATCAAAACGATATCCGATCAATAACTACACAATGGTTAGACCTAGGGTCCTCAAACTTGGAAGGATGGTTGGTCATGACCAGTAGATGACCCCTATTGATTTTGAATTCGCTAGGTAAAGGTCAACATCGTGTGACATTGACTATCAAATCGATGTTCACTAGGTCAAAGGTCAAGATCGCGGTGACATTGACTATCAAACGATGTCTGATCAATAACTAGAGAATGGTTGGACCTAGGGTTCTCAAACTTGTAAGGATGGTTGGTCATGACCAGCAGATGACCCCTTTTGATTTTGGGGTCACTAGGTCAAAGGTCAAGCTAGCGACGACATTGACTATCAAAGCGATGTCCGATCAATAACTAGAGAATGGTTGGACCTAGGGTCCTCAAACTTGCAAGGATGGTTGGTCATGACCAGAACATGACCCCTATTGATATCAAAACGATCCCCGATCAATAACAAAACGATGTCCAATCAATAACTAGAGAATGGTTGGACCTAGGGTCCTCAAACTTGCAAGGATGGTTGACCAATAAATATTACTGATACATGTTGTAGATACAGTCACAGGGATATTGAATATCAAAACGATCTCAGATCAATGAGAACGGTTGGACCTAGAGTCGTCAATTATGTCTGTTCGGGCGAGTGGGGAGCCATACGTTTTTGTCCAATAACAATTTCTAGTTTTAGTTTGACATTCCTTTGATCTACATCTTTATTAATTTCACTTAGTTTTGTACACTCTTTTTGTGATGTCTGGGCGATCTCTGTAGTGTAAGGAAACACACTTTTCTTTCGAGAAAAGAGATTCAAGTCTTGGCAGGGACCTGACACACTGAGTTGTACATACAATTGTTTTTTTCCACATCAGTAATGTTGTTTTTGTATATTAAACATATTTTTCAACAAAATACCTATTCTCATTTGTCCCTTTCCCCCAAATCTACAACATCTCATGCACCCCACTTAAAGGGATGCACAGCAATCTTCATTTCAGATTTTGTAGTGTCCCTTCACTTCTTCAGTTCCCTACCAATTATTCAATCATGACCGTTATATTTTGGTAGTTACTAGTAATACTCATCCTTACAGCAGGTTGTCACACGGTTATTCTTCCGTAAATCACCCCAGCAACGACTAAGCCAGTGCCCTTCAATTAATAGATTATTGCTCCCCACAACAAAGTGTGGTCGGAGCGCCATGTTCATTTTGACCCCTATTGTTTTTGGTGTCACCAGGTCAAAGGTTACATCCGGGCTAACATTGACTATCCAAACGGTGTCCGATCAATAACTACAGAATAGTTGGCAGAAGGGTACCCAAACTTAGAGGGATGGTTGCTCATGACCAGTCGATGGCCTTATTGATTTTGGGGTCACTAGGTCAAAGGTCAAGGTCGTGTTGACATTAACTATCGAAACGATGTCCGATCAATAACTACAGAATGGTTGGACCTAGGGCCCCCAAACTCGGAAGAACGCTTTACCATTACAACTAGATGACACCTATTCATTTTGGGGTCACTACATCAAAGTTCAAGGTCGCGGTCACATTCGCTATCTAAAGATGTCCGATCAATAACTACACAACGGTTGGTCCTACGGTCCTCAACCTTGAAAGGATGGTTGGTCATGACCAGTAGATAACCTGTTCTTAGCTCCACTGATCAGAGATTTTCATGAAACTTCACACGAATGTTGCTCTTCATGTCTTAATTGATTCTAGCAAAATTTCAGGTCGGCCGGAAATACAAGATGGCCGCCATGGCTAAAAAAAGATTTTCAAAATACAAGTTTGTAGCGACTACTTCTTGAAAACTATAAGTGATATTCATATGGGACTTTTCCTAAAAATGATACAGCATGACATGATGTTGGTCCTTGTCAAAAATCGTTCTAATTCGATGTTAAACATAGCTGTCAGTAGCCATCTTTGTTTACATAGAGTTATATAATGAAAACTTGTAGCCACTACTCCTCTGAAACTACTTAACGGATTTCCATGAAACTTCACAGGAATGTTGCTCTTCATGTCTAATTGATCCTAGCAAAATTTCAGATCGGCCAGATATTCAAGATGGCCGCCACAGTCAAAAATAGATTTAAAAAACATAAGTTTGTAGCATCTACTTCTTGAAAACTATAAGTGATATTGATATGTGACTTTTTCTAAAATGATCAGCATGACATGATGGTTATTCGAGTCGAACATTATTTTGATTCGACGTTAAACATGGCTGCCAGTGGCCATCTTTATTTACATAGAGTTATATCATGAAAACTTGTAGCGACTACTCCTCTGAAACTACTTGATGGATTTTCATGAAACTTCACATGAATGTTGCTCTTCATGTCTAAATGATCTTAGCAAAATTTCAGGTCGGCCAGAAATTCAAGTTGGCCGCCATGGCTAAAAATAGATTGTTAAAAAATAAGTTTGTAGCGACTACTTCTTGAAAACTATAAAAGATACTGATATGGGACTTTTTCTAAAATGATCTGCATGGCATGATGGTCATAGGAGTCGAACATCATTTTGATTCAATGTTAAACATGGCTGTCAGCGGCCATCTTTGTTTACATAGAATTATATAATGAAAACTTGTAGCGACTACTCCTCTGAAACTACTTGACGGATTTCCATGAGACTTCACAGGAAAGATGCTCTTGATGTCTAATTGATCCAAGCAAAATTTCAGGTCGGCCGGAATTTCAAGATGGCCGCTACGGCTAAAAATAGATTTTCAAAAAGCAAGTTTGTATCGACTACTTCCTGAAATCAAAATCAATTAGTAGAGTTTCAAGGTCATTGACCTCTTGTTATTTTTCGGTCACTAGATCGGAGGTCAAGGTTGCGGTGCCCTTCACTATCAATACGATGTCCTATCAACAACTACAAACTTGATGGATCTAGGTCCTCCAACTTGAAAGGATGAATGGTTGCTCATGACCAGTACATGACCCTTATCCTTATTCATTTAAAGGTCAAGGTGCCGGTGACCTTCACTATCTAAACGATCCCGGATCCAGAACATCTACATGCAGTCCGTACTTCCCATGGTATAATATATGTGTTATACCTTTTCTTGTTATAATTGATTTGAAATAATTCAATGATAATTTATATACCTAGTAGCTACGCCCATCTCGATGTTTAAATGAACCAACTCAATGTAACCATACTCTATCTATTACTTATTTACTGAGCTTATTTGATGCTAAGTATGTTAATGATAATGTAATCATTTCAGGTTCCTGGCTTTCCGACATGGTTTAATGTGAAATACAGTGGGGATGTGGCAATATATACATAACAGCTGCTCGCAGATTTGAAAAGTGGCTGTTTGAAGTTGCTTCTGTAAAATTTATATACCTAGTAGTTTAAATATTACCAGTTTATTAATTGTTCAACTGACTGTATTTTTAGGGAAATAAGTTTTATTGCCCGGTTGTGTTTGGAGTAGAAGCATTGAACATTCATTTACTTACATGTAGCATGCTTAGGTAGAAATTTAACTACTTATTGTAGCATGGTCACAGACAATTCTCTTTGTTCAGACACAGGTGTAAATCGTTTAATTGAAAATAAAACCTGTCAAAATAACTGTGAGAATAACAGTGAGAATAAAAGTTAGAATAACTGAAATAGAGCTGAAATGGACATGCTACAAAACAAATAGAGTATGGTTTCATCTCGTTGGTTAATTGAAACACCTCGATGTTTAAATGAACCAACTCAATGAAACCATACTCTATCTATTACTTATTTACTGAGCTTATTTGATGCTAAGTATGTTAATGATAATGTAATCATTTCAGGTTCCTGGCTTTCCCACATGGTTTAATGTGAAATACAGTGGGGATGTGGCAATATATACATACCAACTGCTCGCAGATTTGAAAAGTGGCTGTTTGAAGTTGCTTCTGTAAAAAAAACACTTATTGATGGTATAATAAGTTATTGATATAACATATAATTTTCCATGTTATATTATAGTAATTAAAACAAATCTGTCAGTGATGTTTATTTTATTATTACACACCATGTGGCCCCTCGTTGACTGCTGTCACGTTAGTCAGACAAATGTTGGACAGATAACTTCGTTTTCAAGGAATCTTCTAAGAGATATAACATGGCGGGGATTTCTTTATTTACACTGTCCTGTTTTAATGGGATGACAGTAGGGTAAGTGTGAGGTTTGGTGCACCCTAGAACCGGTTTAAACCCCCAGTGGCCTACTTTGCCACTGACCGTTCCAAGGCGGTAGCCCTATTGTCAACCCTTTTTGTGTTTGTGACGTCGTTTGCATTTATTATTGCTTTTGCCTTCTTGTTTGTCTGTTTGCGTGTTTGTTTCTGTGTTTAGTGGTTTACTGTCCTCCTTGAATTCTACTTTCCCTGTCCGATCTTTTTATATTTCTATATAGGGTGGTCCAATTTTAAAAAAACAATGCACCATTGTCTTTGTCTCATTGATACCTTTCTAATGATATATCACACTTGTATATTACTTACAAAACAGAAAATGATATGTTTTATATGCGTCTGGGTGTAAAAATGGCAGAATAGAAAATTAAAGACTTAAATTTCAAAATAACTTTATTTTTTTTAAAGGAAGTTTTTACAAATTTGCATTTCATTTTTGAAATGTCTACCTTATCCCCTTTCCAAAAATGTATAGGTTGTCTATATTTTCAATTTTTTTGAAAAAAGCTTTGATCTCGCTATCGAAGAACAATCAAGCAATTCAGAGAAAAAATAAACAGTTGACCTTGTCCTGATTTATTTACATACATTTATGTTTGCGTTGCGTTTATAATTTTAAAGGGACAGGATGCGATCTGCAATAATTAATTATATGGATGTCAAATTGTCAATTCCACCAATGAATGCACCATCATAAATTATTGTTTGTTTCATGTGTGAGATACAAACCTTGACTTGCTTAATTTACTATTATATGTATATATGCAGTCTGCAAGAAAAAGACACAAAGGACTATCATGGAACTGTCCGCCAGCTACTAACATTTTGCATGTTTTCCTGCATACCGGATGTTGGTGCGCGTGAATTTTATCTTGACCCTAGGGTGAGATGGAAATATCTAGTCCCGGTAAAATGTATTTTCTTGCATACCGGACAAGGATATTCGCCATTTTACCTAAACAAGAAATGTCACTGTAAGTGACATATGCCCCCGAAGTGACCTGTAAGTGTGACATTGACCTTGGAGCCATGGACCTGGATTTTGCGCCCGACACGTCTTGTTGTGGTGAGTAGTTGTGCAAGTTATTTGAAAATCCGTCCATGAATGCCAGAGTTATTGACCGGACACAAATTGACGTCTACGTGTGACAACCTTGGAGCCACGGACCTGGATTTTGCATGCGACACGTCGTCTATTTGTGGTGAGCAATTGTGGCAAATAATTTGAAAGTCCTTACAGGAATGCCAGAGTTATTGACCGGACACGATTGGACGGACGAACGGACTGACAGTGCCACTACTATATGCCGCCCTTCGGGGGCATAAAAAAGCCTCAAAATCAACATTTATTACTGTAGCTGCAAGTTCTAGTGATTTCATATTGGCTCATTGGCCTTCGGATATGACAGTCCTCGGACCAATAACTCGGCCGATATAAAAACACGTCCAATGCAGTAGAATTTAATTTTAATAACATTAATTTGACATGATTTGCAGCTTAATTTCAAAAATAGTGTGATAAGCGAAAGAGGATGACGTCACTTAAAGAGTGTGAATGACGTCACTTAAACCTCGTATTGGCGAGTTCCTTCATATGAATTAGCCTTGTTTTTTCATATTGGCCGACTTCCAGTTTGTATTGGCCAAGATTGCTCCATATTATGTGTAAAGGTTTTAGTAAAACACGGCTAATACAGTTTAGTTTATTAAGAAATATACATAAATGTACATGTATATATTTCGACATACTATCTCACATAGCAGCCACAACATATTATGTAGAGATTATTTAACTGCTGGCATCAGTAATATGGAAATCCTTTACGAGATGATAGACATGTGGTTGTATTCACGAACGAGCGTATGCGAGTGAGTGAAAACCAAAACACGCCTACCATCGAGTGAAGGAATTCCCTATAATCGAACCCAGCAGTTAAATAATCTATTTATTATATTTTAAATCTGCGATTTATTAAACATTATCGGCAGATATTTATATCATACAAACATACGATGTCATCATACGACAATGTTACATAAATAGGTAGCAACAATAATATACAGTGAATTGTCCATCATGGATGTGTATTGTGTATAAGTCCAGGGATTTTTTTTGGCCGTTTTTATAGCCGTTATTCGGTCATATTCCCAATGGCAAAACATATCTTTTTTTTCCCCAATTTTGAGGAAAGAATTCCCAATTTAAAAGTGTGCCAATCCAATGATTGGGGTTCAAAAGCTTAAATAAATGCTTCAGTTTATCTTGGTTTACAAAAACAGTATTAAAAGATATAATTATGAAAGGAATGCTTTACTTTATATGTTTCCGAATTTTATTAAAAATCGCGCTAAAATTCCCAATTTTATGAAAAATCGCGCTAAAATTCCCAATTCCAGGGGTATGGGTCATGTTCCCAAAATAATGAAAAAAAAACCTGAAGTCAATATTTTGTTGAAAAGCTGCATTGGACGAAAAATATTATAGAATATGATGTGCATTTGTTAGCAAAGAAAACTGTTCTAGGCAAATTTCCAGTGGAAAATGATGTGTGTGGGACAAGTGTTGTCATGTAGTGTATTCTCACCAAGTGAAGGCAACAGTGGTAAGTTATTTGACCCTTTCAATGGTGTATTTTCATAATGAATTGTTTTGTCTTTAATGGAAATATAGTAAAACAGCCAAACAATCTTTATTATTGAGAGTTGTGAAAAACTTAGTCAACAGTGAAAGAATGATCAAAATCGGATAATAAACAAAGAAGATAAAAGTATGATCATTTGAAAGTTTTTTTGAAATTGGCCACCATTTTGAGAACTATGACATCATAGTTCTATATGACCATATATGGAATATTTATAACTAGGTTAACTAATTTATAGCGGGAAAATCACAGCAAAGGTATCAAAAATAAGTATATTAAAGTGTTCTAATGCTTTGTATCATCAGGCCATTAAAGGATTTTGCATTCATTTGCAGTGTTTTGCTTTAAATGATATTTACAAATATGCCATATACATGTATGGTAATTTAGAACTATGATGTCATAGTTCCCAAAATGGCAGCTCCCATATCCGTTTTAGAACAGCCTTAAAATGATCATATCTTCTTTGTTTATTATCCGATTTTAATAATTCTTAAACCGTTTTCCAAGTTTTTCAGAACTCTCAATAATAAAGATACCATACTATCATAATTACTATTTAAAAGATCAATGAATATTGGTAGATCATTGATATGATCAATTAGTTGTGGTCATATAGGTTTGTTTTTGTTTGGTTTTTACTGTTTAACTTCATTTTCCAGCACATTTTAGGCTATGTATCACGGTCAATTTTTTTGATGGTGGAGGCAGACCACAAACCTTTTCCTGTGTAGAACCAGTACTGTATATCTCCTGCCATCCATAACTTACAAATTAAGCTTCCGTTGGGATTTGAACCCGCAGCAGTGAGTGTCAAGAAGCTTAAAGTTTCCAACGCAGTGTTGTTAACCCCTTGACGCTTCATGTAGGTTTGTACGTTTTAAGTGCATTGAATAAGAATTTGCATTTAAGCTTTTTAATTTGCAGAAGTTGAATAAGATGCTGATGATTGTGGAGTGCTACAAGTCCCTTCCATGCCATGTCAAACGAGTACAGGTAAACAAACATACCATAAGCATAAAATTATAGGTGGTATGCCAAAAAAAATTGATAATAAGTTTTGATAAATGAAACATAATTAGTTTAATTACCATGAGTTTATCAATACCGGATTTATTTCCCAAGTCAAAATATGTCTGCATAAACAAACGAGTGCACTCATAGTCATGTATTTATGTTTTAGGCCAAAATTAAAATATTGTTGTTTGGCCAGTTACATACGTACTTACCGAGTTTTTTATCCGAACCGAAAACATTTCATGGTGTTTTCAAATTGTTATTACCATTTTTTGCTGGCATGAGATCAATGATGACAGGAACCAACATTCCGTTGTAGTCACTATTTTTAACATACACTTTTAATAAAGTTAAGATAAGACAACAATATATAACCATACAGTTATTAATGCTATTGATGATGTCAATTTTGCATGCATTCGACACTGATTGCGAAGAAAGAAATTGATTATTGATCGAATACATTATTTTGATTATTCTCTATTGATCAATGTGAATTCCAATAGATTACCCATATTAAACATTAGTTGGACTCTACAATACCAATGTTAAAATATAAAATAATTTACCTCCCAACCTGAGTAACCAGGTCTAAAATCCTGGGTCGGTAAAGGGCAAACAAACAATATTTTAATTTCGGCATAAATAAATTAAACCTACATATATATATAGAAGTTCATTACAAATTATCATGTAAATAGCATGTTAAGCAACACTAATAATGTCCAAATATACTAAAAGTGTGTCTCTTAAGAGATGTTATAGCATTTTAAAGTATGCATATTCAAAGTAATGGATTCATTAACATGTTGTCTTCAATATTTTTTATATTATTTTTTAATTACTACTTTATTCTTTCATGATTCATCGTTTTTGCGCGCAATATGACCTATTCATGTGTCGACGTGCCGTAAAATACCATTCATTCATTCATTCAATATGTCTATAATATGTTGTCTTCAACAGACAGGTTATGGCATGAGGCCTTGGAGAATATATCCTCTGCTAGTCCCACACCATGTATAAATCAAACAAAAGGTAATAGAAGCAATTGCAGTCATTTTTATACGCTCGTTTGAATACGCCCATTTGGAAAATGGGACGTATTATGGGGGTTGTCTGGCTGTCTGTCTGACCGTAAACAATTGCGTATTCCGGACGATACTCGGAAACCATTACATCTACACTGATCAAACTTCATTGCCCTAGGTGAAAGGAGGATCCCTATTTTGGGATCAGTAGGTCAAAGGTCAATGTCAAAGTGACCTTATATAGACAAAACACCTACACTCATAAACTTTATGGGTACATTGTCCTAGTTAAGAGGAGAAACCCTATTGCTTTTGTCATAGATCAAGGTCACCAGTACATGTTCAACTCTAGGAGTATAATACCTTCATTCATGAAACTTTGTAAATACATTGCCCTTGGTGAGAGGAGTAACTTTTGGTCTTAGTAGGACAAAGGTCAAGGTAACCATGTCTTCAAGAATTCCTTTTGATGGGATGTAAGTTTTGACCGTTAACGGTGCAAAGCAGGGTATACATTCTGGTAATTGCTCACCTTGTAATAAATATGAATGAGTATAACGTGTATGCCCTATCCTGCACCGGGCTAGGATAACTTCCTCTCGACGAATGGATCTAGTAGAAGAACGCCATTCTCCGAGTAACGGTTTAATTGAATGGAGTTTATTGTTAACTGACAAATCCCAAGCGGCTTGCCAAGAGTTACGAATATACGTGTTAATACAACTTTTAAAATCAGTATAAGGTAATTTGGTATTAGATATATGTAAATCTAATGCTGCCTTAGCAGCACTATCAGCTCTATCATTACCACGTATTCCTACATGGCTTGGAAGCCAGCAGAAAATAATAACATTATCAATTATAAGAGAATTGTACTTTTCTAAAAGTTGAAGCACAACTGGGTTATCATGTTTCATATCACCAGTGCTTGAAGAGATGAAAGGGAATCAGAAAAGATTACAAAATGGTCATCATCAGATTCCTGAATATAATTTAAGGCAAGTTCAATTGCCTTACGTTCAGCTGAAAAGATAGAGGCCTTTTCAGGCAGGCTCTATATGCTGAGTTTGTGAACAGCTGCTGCAGCTACCTTACCTCCATCCTTAGAGCCATCTGTGTAGATATGTTGAAAGTCACTGTATTTCGATTTAATTTCATTAAATTTGCTTTGAAAGACGGTAGGGTCTGTACTGGATTTGTTATTATTACAAAGATCAAAAATAATTGTTGGAGTTTCCAAAGTCCACGTTGGAATTTGTGGTACTTTGTACTTGGCAATCAAATTGATGTCGATTTCAGTGTCTCTTAATTTTGGTTTAACACGAAGACCAAATGGTCGAATGACCTTCGGTTTTCGATCAAAAAGAGGTTCACAACTAGGATTAAAAACATTATCGAAAGTTGGGTTTGAAGGGTTAGACTTTAATTTAATGGCGTATTGAAGTGCTAATTTGTCTCGTCTATGAGACAGTGATGGTTCATTGGCTTCAACATATAGACTTTCGGCTGTTGATGTACGAAAGGCACCTAAGGCGGGTCGTAATCCTTGATTATGTATAGGGTAGAGCATCTGCAAGTACGACTTGCGAGTCGATCCATATACTATCGAGCCGTAGTCCAGCTTGGATCTGATAAGAAATATGTAAAGTCGCAAGAGGACTTTTAGATCTGCTCCCCAATTAGTGTTTGCAACAACTTTAAGTAAGTTAAGAGCTTTAAGGTATTTGGCCTTCAAGTATTTAAGGTGTGGTATAAACGTTAATTTACGGTCGAAAATAAGACCAAGGAATTTTGTCTCATCCACTACTGGTATTGGTGACCCATCCAGTGTTAGATGAGGGTCTTCATGATGTTTACGAAGTTGACAAAAGTGCATACAATTAGTTTTAGATTTAGAAAATTTAAAACCATTTTCATCAGACCAGGTCTGAAGTTTATTGAGACATTGTTGTAATTGTCTCTCGATAGTATTCATGTTTTTTGCACGATAATATATAACAAAGTCGTCAACATATAGCGAACAATCCACACCTGGACTGATGCATTTTACTATACTGTTAATCTTTATATTAAAAGGTGTGACAGAGAGTATGTTGCCCTGTAGAACACCCATCTTCTGTTCATGAATATCAGAGAGGGTTGAACCCATTCGGACTCGAAATTGTCTATCATCTAAAAAATTCTCTATAAAAATAGGTAATCGGCCTCTAAGACCAAGGTCATGAAGATCATTCATAATACCATACTTCCATGCAGTATCATAAGCTTTCTCCAAGTCAAACAATACAGCGACTAAATGTTCTTTTTTTACGAAAGCTTCCCTAATAAATGATTCAAATCGAATAAGATTGTCTGTTGTGCCTCGTTGGCGCCGGAATCCACTTTGATACTTTGTTATCAGCTTGTTGGATTCCAGGTACCAAACGAGTCTCTTATTAATCATTCGTTCCATGGTTTTACATATACAACTCGTTAAAGCAAAAGGGCGATAATTTATTGGGTCCGTATGATCCTTTCCAGGTTTGGGGACTGGAATAACGATTGCTTCCCGCCAAGAATCGGGGAAGTTTCCCGTCACCCAAACCTTATTAAATATATCAAGAAGGGTAGAGAGACAAGATTCAGGTAAATGTTTTAGTAATTGATAATGGATATCATCAGGACCAGTTGATGTATCATGAGCCTTTTTAAGGGACAGTCGAAGTTCTTTGAGAGTGAATAGTTTATTGTATTTTTCCAAGTTTTTCGACTTGAAGTTCAGCTTCTTCTGTTCTTTTTGTTTCTTATTTTTCAGAAAATTTGGTTGACAATTTTCAGAAGAAGAATTTTTGGAAAAAGTTTCTGCCAAAGTGTTTGTAATATCTTTGACAGATGTTATATCTCCATTATCTGTTTTAAGATGATTTACAGAACTGGAATTACCTTTACCACTTATTTTCCGGACCATGTCCCATGTCTTCTTAAGAGATGAGCGAGAATTCAGCCTAGAGACGTAAGATCTCCAGGATTTCCTCTTGCTATCCTTAATAGTACGACGGGCTTTCGCACGAAAAACTTTAAAGTTATCTAAATTTGTTTGAGTTGGCCGCAAGATAAAATTATTTAATGCAGCTTTACGATCGCTGACTGCCTTTTTGCAGTCATCGTCGTACCATGGTTTATGTGGGCGTTTAGGATTTGCCGAGGTTTTTGGAATGGTTTGATCAGCTATATCGTGAAGCGTTTTGGTAAAAAGAGCAGTTGCGTCTTCGACATCCTCGAAAACGGAAGGCTTTAATTGTTCCTCGCAAAGAGATTGAAACGTAGTCCAATCAGCCTTGCGAAGTTTCCATCGTTGCGCTTTTTCGAGAAGTGGAGGGCCGATATTTTCAAGAAATATGGGGAAGTGGTCACTTCCACAGAGGTCGTCTCCAATACACCCCCGAAAAATCCATCAAAAGCGTTGGATCGCATATTGTTAAATCAATGGAAGAATGAATGAATGGTGTTTTACGGCACGTCGACACATAAACAGGTCATATTG
Source organism: Cyrtodaria siliqua (assembly GCA_037043455.1). Taxonomy (NCBI): domain Eukaryota; kingdom Metazoa; phylum Mollusca; class Bivalvia; order Adapedonta; family Hiatellidae; genus Cyrtodaria; species Cyrtodaria siliqua. The sequence continues at coordinate 5,607 of JAWPHD010018195.1, read as the reverse complement.
CGCGCAAAAAAAAATATAAAAAAAGAAGTATTAATTAAAAATTAATGTAAATATATAAAGATAAAACTATCAAAAAAATAAAATAAGGGATGATAAGGTGTAATATAAACTATGTATGTAAATCAATAAATGCCCGGAAACGGGTATATAAACAAGTAAATATACATAAGAACACATTACAATGATTTATATAGTCTGATCTCTTTCAGGAAATCTAAAACAAGACTAAAATCTACAGTATCAAATAACTCTTTCATAGTATTAACATTGTAGTACCTTTGACGCATAGGATCAAAGTCTACACATTCCAATAAGATGTGTTTGACCGTTAACGGTGCAAAGCAGGGTATACATTCCGGTAATTGCTCACCTTGTAACAAATATGAATGAGTATAACGTGTATGCCCTATCCTGCACCAATGGAAGAATGAGAGCCTGTAGTAGGATGTAAATAAGTATGTGACTTATTATTAAAAAGACACAAATTGTTTTTGGCTAAGAAATCCTCAATTTTCCTGCGTTTATCGTTTATATCTTTACAACCCCAGATGTAGTTGTGTGCATTAAAATCGCCCAAGAGTATAAAAGGTGATGGCAATTGTGCAACTAGGTGATTTAGAGCTTTAGGGTCTAGTGAGGAACTAGGTCGTAAATATAAGGAACATATTGTTATGACTCTGTGCATAGTAACACTGACCGCAATAGCTTGCAAATTTGTTTTCAACGCAACAGGTCTGTGAGGAATGTTTCGATTAACGATTATCGAAACTCCACCAGTCGCCTTGTCCCCGGTATCACAAATATGATTGTATAGTGAGTATTGTTTAAAAGATATCTTATCACTTGTCTTCAAGAATGTTTCCTGAAGACAAAAGGCAATAGGGTTGTCTTCATTTAAAATTAAGCTGATTTCATCATAATTTGGTTTCAAACCTCGACAATTCCATTGAATGATCTTATTAGTTTTACCCATTATTGAGCGTTAAGGCGACTTTTAATTTTATTTTTATTTTTGGCCTTAGATTTAGGAGAGGTCTTAGGAGACTCAAGCAGCGACATCTCTCCACTGATGAATCCTCCTCCCTGGAAGAAGTCAGCTGAAGTGGTACCTCAACTAACTTTTCATGCGAGGATGGAAGTGGCAGTGCAGCTGCTGGCTCTGAAATGTCCATGAGCTGTTCGAATTTGTTATGCAGCTCAATAGGGCCGTTAGACACACACACCTTTGGCTTCTCCTTCTGCTCCCTAGTTGGAGAAGCACTAGGCTTTCCAACTTCCTTAGTTGGAGCAGCACTAGGCCTTCCAACCGAGGAAGTATTAGGCTTTACGACTGGGGAACTACTAGACTTCACAGTCTTAGAAGAACCCGCTTTCCAATTCTGAGAAATTAGCATTGCCAGAAATTTTGGGTTCAGTAGATCATCAAGGTCACATTGAACTGACAATGACTGAATCCTAAGACATTTTCCTCACTGTAACTTGCAACTATTAGACCTACAATTTTGAAACTCTACAGAAATAGAACCCATGTTAAAACAACAACCACTATTAATTTTAAGAAGGTCCGATGTCAAGGTCACTGTGACCTGATCATTACAAATTCCTTCCCAGCTGTTATTCACAAGTATTTGATCTGTTGAAACTTTATACAAATAGTGCTCTTGATTAACAACATTCCCTATCAGTTATTTTTTTGTTAGAAGGTCAAAGTTAAAGGTTACATTGACCTGACACTTTAACATAAAACTTTAAAAAATGGGCATATAATGACCCATTTAGCGGTGCTCTTGTTATATAATAATATATTTAGCTCTACTGATCATATAATTATGTAAATTGTGTTTAAAATCTGTATGTAAGAAGGTATCATTTTTATACACATCAATTTAAATTAATATTACACATTTCAAAATGTCAGGAGATTGTAAAATAAAACTTAATACACTTACTTAATATATTTCAGTTTCACGTGAGAGTACTGTGAGCAAGACCCTACATGTGCGAAATTAAGTCGGAGGTACATATTTATAATTATATTCTATAAAACCTTAATGTGAGGGTTATTTTTTGACCGGCCATAGGTCAAATAACACGAGTTGAAATCACCAATATTGAATAAATAGTGAGAAAAATGTTTTCATCACATAACTTGCAGTGTGGGAGCGGAATAACAATATTCAAGATGGCCGCCATGGTTAAAAATAGAACTTAAAAAAAATAATTTGTAGCGACTACTTCTTGAGAGCTAGAAGTGATATTGACATGGGACTTTGTATAAAATGATCAGCATGACATGATGTTGATCATAGTATTAAACTAGTGTACTGTTGTAAACTACAAAAATGATATGCATTAATCTCTTTTTTATATTTCAGAGCAAAACCTCAAAAAGAGCTCAAACTTCAATTTGATTAAAGGGGAGATTAGGCTACAGTCCCTGAAAGAAAAACTTGTCCTGAAAGAAATCGTAAACAATGACATTCAGATCGAAGTCCTGCAGAAAGTTTCAACAATGATTGACAGTGAAGCAGCAAAACATCTATTACAAAACTTTCAAAATATGTTAGATTGAACATTTTAATTATATTATCTCCACTATTTGGAGACTATTAGAGATTATTGTTAATGATCATATAAGGCAGTGTGCACAAAAACATCATAATCTTGTCTGTAATTACAGTCAGAAATAGAATGTATAAGAATGTATAAGTTGTGCGGCACTTAATTGTTGACTGAGTTAGTGTGCCATCAAGCCCCATTTCAACCCAAATTCATTCAACTGGGCCCGAAACATACACATAATAAATACTGCGGGCACAACCGCTTAAAACAAACAAATATGCATAGCAAATACAATTTCCAATAATTATTGGAGGGAGTGTTGCGTCAAATTATAGGGAGTGGGACCAGTGGCGGATGGAGGATTTGATATTATGGGGTGGGGTGCTTTGAGGGAGGGCTGCAACTTTAAAAGAAAACAGTTGGCCCCCACTCTCCCCCAAAAAGAACACAACAAAAAACAAGGCATTTTCACATGCATATTCATAATTTCTCATAATTTTACAGATTTGGCTGGTGGGGTGGGGGTGCGCATGCGGGACTAGCCTCTATCACCTCTTCTCCTACGACGTTGTGTAACCTGTATGAATAAAATATCTTCTTTCCAACGCAAACGTATCAAGATATCATTTGTATAATATTTTGGTAGGCTTTACTTTTCTGTTGTGGGTGGGGAAAGTGGGGTGGCCATGGGGAGAGTGGGGGTGGCCATGTGTATTTTTATGGTCAAAAGAAGTTGTATTGTGGTTTTATTGATTTTACAAAGGCGTTTGACTATGTAGTAAGAGACAATTTATGGATGAAATTAATCAAACTAGGTATTAGGGGTAAAATTTTAGATATTATCAAGTCTATGTATAAATGTATAAAATCACGAGTGAAGCTTTCAAATAAGCTCAGTGAAAACTTTACATGTGTTTAAGGAGTACGTCAAGGTGAATGTTTGTCCCCATTACTTCAATGTTTATAAATGACATAGAAGAATAATTTATATTGAAAGGTTTTGATGGCATTGACGTAGATATGATCAAAATTTTTATTGTGCTATATGCTGATGATATTGTGATTTTTTCAGAAACTGCACAGGGCTTACAGAAAGGATTTGACATTCTTCTTGATTACTGTAAGCGATGGAAATTAAAAGTAAATGTATTGAAGGTTATGGTTTTTAGGAAGGCTGGTCCATTAGCTGGAGATGTTCGATTCACCTATGATGATAATTTAATAGAAATTGTTAAATCTTTCTCATACCTGGGAATTGTTTTTACTCAAGGTGGATCTTTCCATGAAACACAATGTACATTAGCTGGTCAGGCTCAAAAAGCAATATTTAAACTAAATAGATATCTATAAAAATTTACAGATATCACTGTAAAGCACAAACTTGATTTGTTCGAAAAACTTATTGTTCCTATTCTAAATTATGGCTCTGATGTTTGGGGATTTGTAACAGCATTAAATATAGAACGAGTGCATACACAATTTTGCAAACGAGTATTACAGGTAAAACGATCAACACAAAACGATTTTATTTATGGCGAATTAGGAAGAACGAGTCTTGTAACGCAGAGATGTTTTAAAATAATTACGTATTGGCTGAAAATATTGAACGTTAATGAAAATAAGTATATACGCCATGTTTACAATATGATGAAGGTGGATGCTGAGATATATCCAAATAAAATGAATTGGGTAAAATTGTTTAAAAAAACTTGTTAGAATCACTTGGTTTTTATCATGCATGGTTATTTCAAGGGGTTGGCAATAAGGAATTGTTTTTATACTGTATAAAACAAAGAATAAATAATAATTTCATTCAAAATTGGCATTCTAGGTTAGAGAATTCTAGTAGGGCAAATTTTTATAAACTGATTGTTGATTATAATTTTGATCTTAAGCCATATCTAAAACTCGTAAACATACCAAAGTTTAGACAGGCAATGTCAAAGTTACGTGTGTCCTCTCATACCCTTGAAATAGAAGCTGGAAGATGGCAAAAACCAGTCAGTAAACCAATACTTGAAAGAATATGCGTCGTCTGCAATATACTTGAAGACGAATATCACTTTGTTATTGAATGTTGCATGTTTAATGAAATAAGAAACCATTATATAAGTAAATATGAATACTTTTCTGTTGATTATGTTAATTGTTGGTATAATGTTGTATATACATTTCACTATCGCTGTCAAGTTTATATGTATGTGTTGTATCCTCACGGGTCTTATGACCCATTGGAATTATCTGAATAAAACTATATATTCCTCTTCTCCTACGACGTTGTGTAACCTGTATGAATAAAATATCTTCTTTCCAACGCACATGTATCAAGATATCATTTGTATAATATTTTGGTAGGCTTTACTTTTCTGTTGTGGGTGGGGAGTGGGGGTGGGGGGGGGGGGGGGGTGGCCATGGGTAGAGTGGGGGTGGCCATGTGTATTTTTATGGTCAAAAGACCTGTTTCATTTTGCTTTTTATGAGTGTTAATGCAAACCCTTACGGTGCTACCAACAGACAAACCCATATGGCACCTCAATCGGAATACTGATATAGACTATAATCGGAGCAGCTCTAGCACTAAGGAAGGGGAACAACTCTACTGGCATATTTACCGAGATGGTCGCAGGTCACTTGTTCATTAATGGAATGATAGTTCTTTCTGTTAACATAGTCTCGCTCCTGGTCCTTTAATGGTGACAATATCCTAAGAAATATAAAAAGATCGGACAGGGAAAGTAGCATTCAAGGAAGACAGTCAACCACAAAACACAGAAACAAACACGCAAACAGACAAACAAAAAGACAAAAGCAATAATAAATGCAAACGACATTCGAATCACAAAAGGGTTGACAGTAGGGCTACCGCCTTGGAACGGTCAGTGGCAAAGTAGGCCACTGGGGGTTTAAACCGGTTCTAGGGTGAGTGCCATCAATAATCAATAAGTCCTATCACACACGGGAAGCCATTCATGTCATAGATTGCAGCCTTTGCATCTTCCTTCGCCCTGGCGTCGGTCGAGAACTTGATGTATTCATCTTTGATGC
>JAWPHD010018194.1:0-41002 GCA_037043455.1 Cyrtodaria siliqua | reverse complement strand
CTCCTCCATGCCAACCCTGTTATCAGCAATATTATAAAATTATTGCCTTTTAGTGAGGTCGATATGTGTATATATTACATATTTGTCTGTGATTTGTATAGGAAATACTGGGAATAGAAAAGCTATATCTACTCGTTTGCTCAGTGGGAGATATTTCCCAGTACGGAACATTGTTCGGCCTTTTGCGTCAGTGGCGGGAATGCCAAATGACGTTCCGATTGTTTTACGGACGTCATCGTCAGATTCCGCCACTAGGAAATAACGATTACGGAAATTAACGAAGAGTTCCGGTTCCACTTGTTTTGTTTGTATGACGTAACGTCGTCTTGGATGACGTAACGTTGTCTTGGCGTTCTGGTGTAAAAAGGCATTAATCATTAGAAATATTAATAAAATCATTTTAAATTATGTAATATGTATACTCTGTAAAAGAAGTTTTGGACCATGGCAGTGTTCGAACCCGTACAATGATTGCTGAAGCATGACATTCGACCATAGATCTAACCCTTATTATCTCAGTTTATAATTCACAATTGATCAACAATCAACAATAATTATCGTTTACAATGAAAGTTTGCGAAAAAATAATAATCTTTTTATTGGTTACTCGAATGTGTCCGTAACTGTTACTTTGTATGGACTTTGCAACATTTTTTACAGACACTTTGTGTGTTCGCGAAATTTTTTTAAAATCAAATCTTTAATGTTTCTGGTACCAAATTAACCGGGTAGGGTAGACATGGTTACTAAAAAAAGATACTTAAATTTTGTCCACTAGTTTTATTTTTATATGACTATATACCCTGGTCCAAAACTTTTTTTTACCGAGTATAGTTTAATAACCAGTGTTTTTGAGATCTACTGAAAATATCTCCCGAGGTAGAGAAATAGCCCCTATATAAGAACTCGTGCTCCGCATTCGTTCTTATATCGGGGCCATTTCTCTACCTCGGGAGATATTTCCCGTATCTAAAAAACACTGGTTATTAAACTCTATTTATCGACCTGATATTGCCTCGGTCGATATTACTTTTCTGAGGTCGATAAATACAACACATATCGACCGAACCTAAAAGGCAACAATTATTTAATTATTAATTCAAATTATTCATGGAATTTTTAAAAATTTTAATTTTTTAATTTTGAAATTTTTGAAATTTTTGAAATTTTTGAAATACAACACATATCGACCGAACCTAAAAGGCAACAATTATTTTATTATTAAATCAAATTATTCATGGAATTTTTAAATTTTTTAATTTTTTAATTTTGAAATTTTTGAAATTTAAGAATTTTGAAATTTTGAATTTTAAATTTTTTGAAATTTTTGAATTTTAAATTTTTTGAAATTTAAATTTTTTGAAATTTGGAATTTTTGAAATTTGGAATTTTGAAATTTTTAATTTTCAAATTTTCAAATTTTGACATTTTTAATTTTTTAATTAGTTTAATTTTGACAACCAATAACAAATAATAAAACAACTTCTAATGATAAGCATTCTTTTAATGAATATCGCTTCATTCGTAACTATTTGTGACGGGATTAGCCGAACTAGTACGAATACTCCAAACTACGAAAAGAGACAATCGTCCAAGTGAAACAGACTGTTCCCCTGATGATTTGAGGAAAAAATCCGAAATTGCCGAACACAATTTCATCAATGGCGGCGCTTCCGGTGCGACACAGTTTTTTTGCCCAGCCAGGTACGATTTCAACATTTGCACATGTGTTACCATTAGCCGATCATCGTCGGCCGGCTGCGCCGGCCGAGCTCTGCTCGGTATAAATGCTATATCGTCATTTCTTGCTAATTCACTAAGGAAAAGACTGTTCCCGGTAAAAACGAACTGTTACCGGGCTTTAGTTTCGACTGTTTCCCTCACGTGCTGGAATTTCGTTTGCGTGACGTCATGTTGCTTTTTTCACCATAGTTTCCCATTATAAAACAAATTTTCATTTTCACTGTTTCGTACAGTTACATTAATCAGGTAATAAAACAGTTATCACATGTGTGTTTGGGGAACAGTCAAAACTGTTTTCCCTTGGTGTCGGGGGATGTCAGTGTGAACTGTTTCCCTCGGCCTATCGGCCTCGGGAAACAGTTCACACTGCCATCCCCTCCACCTCGGGAAAACAGTTTTGACTGTTCCCCCAAACACACATGTGATAACTGTATACTGACATTCACAGTAGCGTTTATTTAGTGATGTGTGAAAGCCGTAAAAAAATGCCTGACTAAATATTAGTAGACTTAAGATAGACTGCAATATGCTGTGTTTTTATTGAGTTCGGAGATTTTCAAACATCTCCTTTCATCCATGTATTTTCGGTTGACTGTAAACGTTAGATACCTACTATTCAATACTTTGTGTAATGCACTGAAAATACGTGCTAAAGAGATAACACTATGTAAACCATGTTGTAGGTTTACATGTGTACTATTCGTCTGCGTGCATTCATATGTTCCAAGTAATGTATTATTTAAAATATATATCAATTATAACACAGAGCTTATTTAACAGCTTGGATCGATTATAGGGAACTTCTTCACGAGCTAGTAGACGTGTGTTTTTTATTACGAAAAAACGTGTGCGAGTGAATGAAAAAAAAAAAACACGCCTACCATCGAGTGAATGATTTCCCTATAATGGAACCAGCAGTTAAATAATGTGTTTATTACATTTTAAATCAGTTTATGACAGATTTTAGCAGAAGGATTCGGATTTATTGGACGTTATCTGCAGATGGAGTCGACGTCAGCAACACTTTATTGAGGTCATGGCACATAGTCACAGTTATTTATTTTAGTGTTTGCAGTTAGTTATTAATATTTACTGATTTAAACATTGTTTACCCGAGAATTCCTAAATTTTCACCCATAGAAATAATGTAATAATGGCTTATTACTTATACTGCAATAACGTGCGGTTTTCTCTCTGATTACCCTTATCTTATCTTATTATGTGGGTGAATCTTTATTTTAATACTGCTCATCCTAAATTTCGGCTTGAGTGGTGCATCTGTTAATATTAAAATAACAACTTTATACTTGATTGATACAAAACATTTAAACGGAATTTGAATTTTAGGAATTTCCTTATTCATTTAAACATGAAATATCATTTAAAATGCACTTGGTAAAAATCATGCGATCTTAGTAGTTGACGGTACAAATAATAAGCAGTGCATTACTCTTCTCAACTTACAATCGTGAACGCTAGGCCAATCCCGTCATTCTTCTGGGTCCCGTCTCGTGTGTATCAGGACGCTTCGCTATGTTCAAAATCTTGACATTTTGATCGCCGAAAGACAACGGCACATAAAATAGTGCACTGTTGCTATGTAAGCAAGTTGGCCGCTTGCAACACGTGTTGATGTATACTTTGCGGTGAATGTTTGTATTTTACAATGCAGATGAAGGTTTTATCACTGCTTGCATGTAAATAAACTATTGATGAAGCAATCGGCTTATAGCATTGTAACATTTGGATGATAGCTCTGATTTTGAGTGCAAATTTGTTTTGGTAGGAATCTAAGACGCGATGACGTAACCAGAAATTACATTCGAGTAATTCTGCAAATCAGTGTACGAGATGTTGCGAACGCTCAACTTAGTCACGGAACGTTTCTGCAGTCAAATACGTGACTTCCTTTAGTTTTATTTCAATGCGTGTGCTAATAAAACTATCGGAAACAATTAAAGATGTTAAGGATGTGTATACTAGTATACGTTTAACGCTCACTGTTCGCGTTCAATGGCAACATGTCGTCCTTGTGCGAGCATTATTCGATAGACATACCGTTGCAAAATTTACATTTGCAATATCGATAACATTTAAATATAGTTACATTTAAACACACTGACATCGAATAAATTAAGACGTCGGTAAGAATGTCATGACCTCAAAAGACGAATCGAACAATTTCGTACAGCTGTTCGCGAAATCATATAACCATAATCCGACGTTATACATATATTGCCCAGTAATGATGCCGTGTTTGTCGGAGAATATAACCTGGCTGAGATATCGTTATTTACATCGTCCTGTATTATTGGGATAACACTAGGATAAAAGGGAGTTTTGATGCACCCTAGAACCTGGTTTAAACCCCATCGGCATTTTTACCGCTTACAATTCCAAGGCGGTAGTCCTACTGACAACCTGTTTGTGTTGGTGATATCACCTGCATTGCTTATTAAAATTGTAATTTTTGTTTGTTTCAATGCGTGTTTTTTGTTACCTTTTTCTTTGAAAGCTACATTTTCTGTTCGACTTTTATACCTATTTTTACTTTTTGTGGATATTATAGCCCTGTTAACGATCGGACATTTTGTTTAACGGTTACTCTAACGCGTCAAGCAAGCGCCCACAACGCCCGCCCCCTAAAACATTATACCTTACAAACATTTAAATACTGTTAACCCTTGAGTAAACATCGTCGGATACCCGTGGGTGACATTGTGTTCTACGCCACTCGTGACCGGATACCAACGGAAGACATTACGTTATACGCCAGTCATCACGAATGGAGTATAATGTAATGTGACCAGTGGGTATCCGGGATCCGACGAAGTTGTGCATACACCAGAGACACGCTTATCAATGCAAACTAGCAAAAAAAAATGTGTAGTATGTGTAAACAAGTATGCTTAGCTACTTAATTCACGAACTGTTTACAAATTATTGTCGAATGTACTAGCCTAATATATGTACGCACCGATGCTGTTTACTGTTTAAAGAACCAGACGTTAATTCATAATTAATACAAATTGAAAAATGAATGTTCCCGTGTTTTTATATCCTGATCAATGAACGTCTGGATGTGTACATTTTCCGGTGAATTATTGATGATTTGCTCACTTTTCTCAGTTTGATACAGTTCGTAGCTGTGACAGGTTTACGTTACAAGGAAATCTAAATATACAGGTATTTGTACATGTTGTACGTACGAACAGAGTTGGAACAATATTTGCATTCCTGTTATTTAATTAGGAGGGATTTTGTAGTTTCTTTATTGATACGTATCTGAGAGAGATTCCAGGAGAGCACTCACAGTTAGAGCTGTGCGTGTATTATACATTAGAGAAGTTTTATTCAAATAAACACTAATAGTGTGAAGTATAAATAATTCAGGATAAAATTGGAAAATAACTGTTTACGTCGATTGTATAAGTACAATTATTGCTGTTAAACAAATTGGATAACATACTTGGAAGTTATCGTAGATACACTTTTCGACACGGAGAGCTGTTTTTGGATTGAAATAAACGCAAATGGTACGTACTATTGATTCTTTGTATTAACCGTTTAATATTAATGATGCTAATCTGTCCACTGGGAACTCGACTTGTAAGTGAGGAAGTGTCGATTTTTATGGATGGCTGGAGGTGTACAGTACTGGTTCTACACAGGAAGAGTGGATGGAATGCCTCCATCATAACAAATCGACCGTCTTATATAACCTTGCATGTGTTGGAAATAACGTAAAACACCATACATACAAACAAACAAACAAACTGTCCATGGACTATCACATATTATGAGTTGTTATTTTTGTCGTTGTACATTCAGTATTTTTTGTGTTGCCAAAACTTTATATATTATTACCGTTTTCTGGCACATGTCATCACAGCAATTATCAGTAATTTAATTAATTAAACCTTTTAAATTCATTCTCTCAAACATCATTTTTATTAGGACATACGCAGATTATTATTTTACTGTTTTTACAGACAAGCATACGAATTGAGCATGTTTCGTAACAGTGCAGCCAGTTCAGAATATACAAAAAAACATGTTTTGCCATTTTTTAATATTTATTTTGTATCCTGATCAATGAACGTCTGGATGTGTACATTTTCCGGTGAATTATTACGATTTGCTCACTTGTCTCAGTTTAATACATTTCGTAGCTGTGACAGGTTTACGATAATAGGAAATCTAAATATACAGGTGTGTGTACGTACGAACAGAGTTGGAACAATATTTGCATTCCTATTATTTAATTAGGAGGGATTTTGTAGTTTCTTGACTGATACGTATCTGAGAGAGATTCCTGGAGAGCTCTCACAGTCAGAGCTGTGAGTGTATTACACATAAGAGAAGTTTTAATTTGAATAAAGCTCTAATAGTGTGAAGTATAAATAATTCCGGATGAATTTGGAAAAAAAAATGTTCGCGTCGATTGTTCAAATGCAATGCTTGCTGTGAAAACAATTCGGATAACACATTGGAAGTTACTCTATGTACACTTTTAGACAATCACTAGTTTTTGGAGGGGAAAAAACGCAAATGGTACGTACTATTGATTGTTTGCATTAACCATTTTATATTGATGATGCTAATCAATAAGAAGGTGATTTTGTCATTTTACATTCGTACTGTTATATACTCAGTACATCTGAAAACGCAACATTTGTGATTTTCGATTGTGTTTAGTCCGCTGTGTTTTTTGTTCAAATGAAGATTGCATTTTATATTAGTACCGTAACGCAAGTCTCTTTGTCCCAAAGGTTAACATTTGGCGATAAACGGTTGCAAACGATTTGCTCTACTTCTTTCAGTTTAAACACATTTTGCATGATGACCTCAATTCTACTATAGAAATTAAAACAAAACAAAACAAGTGTTACATTTTCAAATAGAATAAAGCAAATAGACTGTTATATAGTGAATTTATCAATTTGAATATAATTGTCAATGTTCAATATTGTATCCAGATACCGAGAGGTGTCATTAAAGGCTTCAGTAACATCTGCCTGGATATCTGATGAAAGACTCAACATGAAATCTCTTTAGGACAATAACGATTCGTTTTCTGCCATATGCCAGCATAGTAATTTTCAGTAATTTAATTATATACACCCTTTACCTTTTTTCTGCTCGAATATTATTTGTATTAGATTATACACAGAACAAAACGTGTTTGTGTTATAACAAACGTGTATACAACATGGTTCGTAATCTTACAGCCAGTCCATTAACGAATATACACAAACATGTATGTTATGCAGGTTGTCTGCATCAAGAAGGGTACGGGCGTGGATGCATTCAGCTTAATTGTGTCGAATGTAATACTTTCCTCCTTTTTAGATGTAGCTGCCTATAGATACAAACGAAAATTCAACAAGTGGAATTGAACCCTCGATTTGTTGACATCGATTCTGAATGTATAACCTAAAATACAACTTCGTGATTAATATTTACCGAATGCGCTCTGCGCATACATATTACTAATGCTAACTGCCTTATCGAGTTCTGTGGCTGGTAAACTGACATTGCCTGTAGAGGCAGATTCGATTGGAGCTGCTTTCGTTCAGCAGGCTTTGACCCTTACTGGAGAAATACTGGAGAAATATGAGTATATACGAGTATATGAGTATATAGTGAAAGGCTGTTTTGCTAGTCTGAAATGCAAATTTTAAAAGAAAACGTGAACAAAATAAGAGTTATAGCAGTTGTAGTTGTGTATTATGTGTTTTATGTAATGTACATGTAGCAAAAGAAAATATGTATAATGTATCCTCTCCAAGCCTAATAGAAAAGCATATGTGGGGTATAATTATAGTACTTTCATACATATTTTACATAATATTATAATTATATAATCATAAATGTTATTATGCTTTTATTCCACGACATTTGTAAATTGTAACTGACTTTTATCTTTTATTTATTATCGGATATGATATTTCATTTTGTCAGCTAACATCTTGCTAAATAGCGCTTGCCATCATTTGAAGATGATCATGGTTAATCGGCATTTTGCTTTGACAACTTTAACGGCAGTTAATAATCTGTTTCGACTGAGACATGTTATAGCCCAATAATCACTCTGTGGACGCAACTAGTCACTCCGTTTTGAAGGGATTCCATTTATAGTTGGCACGAATGTTTGCAATCATGTGAGAGGATCAAATGTAGTCGTCAGTTTGATTATGGCCATTTCGGACAAAGACATTTAGGCCTAATATTTAGGAACCTTGTGACCGCAACTACTATACATCCAGTTTATTTCTAAAGGATTCACATATATGACTTTTTACAGCTGCTGGCGCGTTTTGGATTTAACTATATACCAGGATTTTATAACGGATATTTCGACAATAAAACATGTTTAAAAACATTTTTTACTGAAAAAAAATGCAATAACCTGTTTAAAATTACCTATTAAATGTTTTAATTTCACAATATGCAAATTTGTTAAGCCGAAATTAAGGTTTTATTTCATACCCCAGCCAACCCCGTTTTCTCTTCTTGGAGAAGGGGTTGTATGGGGTAAGAACTTTAATACTCGGACCACGTTATGTTAGGGCTTATATGAAATTTGTGGCTGCAGTTAGACATTCATTTTTGAAGATACTCATGTCTGATCGTCAGTTTTATTCCATCATGTTTATCTCAGTTATGGTACTTTTTTGGTCATAGACAGGCTAGAGACTATTAAGTTTCGTGTTTTTGTAACCTGTCATTCAGTTTTGTTTTGAACGGATTCGAACCACACTTATTTGGTTTGTTTTCCAGCATAAGAAGTTGAATGTACAGCCGGTGTTATGCCCCGTTTTGGACTTACTCCTTATATAGCCTAAAATGTATCTTGTGACTGCACATTCAGTGTTGAACATATTTAAACCAATTCAGTATGATATATTGCCACACTGAGAAAAGGATCATAGCACATCCTTATTTACCATCGACAATTTCGACGGGAGTTATACCTCTAGTAGTCATGTTTTGGTTCAAGTTATGCAGTATAGTCTAAAACTTATGATGGTTTAATTTCATATATAATGCAACTCGTATTATTACCAAAATACCACTGTTCACACACACACACACATACAAACATGCTTACATTATACCATTTTCTGTGGCAAAAATGCTGGCTTGGTTTTAAACGAGGATTTAGGTGCACCAAATCTTTCTCTTACCCTGTCGTCATCCGAATTAAAGACATCCTCGTTAGGCTTTATCACATAAATGTATTCTGATTTATTGACACATTCATTATTACATTTATTCAATGGCGTGTTTTTGCAAGGCCGAGTTCTGTGAATCCTAAACATCCGGTTCGACTACGTATATTATGTATATATAAATCTCTTAAAGGGACTGGAGGCGATCTGCAAGAGTAATTGGTACGAATAGAAATACTAGAGAAAACGCTCATAGTAGGCTGCAGTTTCATAGGAAATATTAAGTCTGTTTGATTTGTTTTATATTTGAACATGTATGGACTGGAAAATACGACAAACGCATGTATGTTTGTTGTTAAATCCCCACTGTTAATGCATCTGTGGTTCATATTGCTAGCAATTTTACATATTATTCAATAAAACTAAACAGATCACAACATACCAATTTAGTATAGCCTTAAAGCGACATATGAGGTAATATCTATGAGTTATGCACCACCAACTAGCCGAGTCGTCTAGCTTTTAAGACCAACTACTTCATAAACAATAATTAAATCGATTCTTGTTTACGGGGTGGCATAGTTCAGTGAATTGGTACACTGAATATGCAACTGAAACTCATTCTGAAGGGTTTACAGGTATTTGGATTGGCACTGATTATTCTTCTCGTTTTCATCCAGTCCTTTAAAATATATAAATCATTAGTTCAGTTGCTTATACTTTCAGAGAGCATCAAGTTATACTTTTCATATAAGCAACAATCGAACAACCGCTATTATGGTCACTGAATTCCACCTAAATCCTTTTGATTTCCACAAAGGGTAATTCTTTGATATATTTGTTTTAACACTTTTTGTTTCCTTTCTGATGTAGCTGTTTTCAATGTTTTGCACTTCTTTAAAAGTATAGATGTTGAGCTACGGATATAACATACATATGTATGCACATACAGTATGCATCGTGTATATGTATGCCTAAAATATATAACACGGAAATTAAATTGTATACTCCTTTGTATAACTATATCATCTTTTTCATCTAAGACCTGTGTAGAAACATTTTATGGCTTTTGCCTACTAATACAATATTTCAATAAACCTCCGCAAAACAGGACTTCTCTGCCACTGGGCTTGCGTGTGCTACATTTTCTTTATCAAAATCAAGTGTTCAAAGCTTCAACGATATTTGTTTTTATTTCATTTGTTTTTATATTTTCAGACAATCGGCGCCTACTTCTCTGAATGAAATTAGTTAATTGGTAACATCTGTAAAAATGAATAAGAGGTATCTCATTGAAAAAAACAAGTTTCTAATAAACTTGCAGCCTATTGTACAACATCTGCGTTGACTACATTAAAGTAAAAACAATCAAGTATCACACTGATGGATGAGCGTGGTTTCTAAAATCACTATGTGAGGAGATATTGGGAGGAAAGTTTCTCGCTCTTCATTCAGTACAATGGCAGCGGAAAGGAATGGCTTCGACAAGTATTGGATATCCATAATGAGTAACTGAGCATACTGTCGACCAGTTGTGAAAACGTAGTAATTTCAGCGCCATAATCAAAACTTAAGGAATTCACACGTGGATGCCAGATTGTGCTGATACTTGTAAACGTAATGGGACTACTTGAGGTGTAAAGTGGTGTTGAGTGATCTTAACTCTTGGATTTTTACGTCCTGACCAACCGTATATATTCAATAGTGGTGGCATAAATATATGTGCGATAGTATGGAACTTTAGTGTGAGTAAATAACAAGTTTGGAAAAAATATGTGATTATATTGTCTTAAAAGAAACAGTCCAACAGCAAATTATGTGTTAAATTAATAAAACAGTGTTAAGTATGTATTTTAATTCATATAAATGAGCAGTCTTGGAGTTTTATTCTACTCGGA
Source organism: Cyrtodaria siliqua (assembly GCA_037043455.1). Taxonomy (NCBI): domain Eukaryota; kingdom Metazoa; phylum Mollusca; class Bivalvia; order Adapedonta; family Hiatellidae; genus Cyrtodaria; species Cyrtodaria siliqua. The sequence continues at coordinate 30,186 of JAWPHD010018194.1, read as the reverse complement.
TTTTAACATGTACTGTGAGTGTAATTTTGGACCAGTTGGCACGTGGTACACATCTCTGGTTGTTGTCTCATACATGATCATGTGCCTTATGACGTCAGCAGGTAGGTGATTTTGTCTTAACTATACCTGTACTCTCCATTATTTGTGATATAGTTCAAATTGACTTACCGGATATTTAACATAAACAGATATACATGAATATATATTTCTCTGCGAAAGAAAAATCATGTTCGCTAAACATTAATAACAAACTCCAAACACAAAAATAACTAACTGTGACGTTAAGTCATGACATCAATAAAGTGTTGCTGACTTCAACGTCATCCGCCGACAACGTTCAATAAACGAAACACCTCGGTTGAAATCCTACGGAAACTGATGTAAAATGTATTAAACATTCTATTTTGGGGTTCGATTACAACGAAATCCTTCACTCGATTATAGACGTGTTTTATTCTCTCGTGAACGATTCCACTATAATCGAACCCAGCAGTTAAATAATTTATATTATTTATATGCAACTAACGAGGAAAGATAATATTGCAATAACGTTATTTCACTTGTAATGGTCACGCACGTATTTTGTCTGATTCAGGGCATCATTTGCATGCATCATTTTCCTGTTCTGAATAAGGTGCAATGTGTTATTAAAACTATTATGCCATTACTATAAACACCGACATTGCTGAAACAGAGAACACTGACTAATTACAAAAACAGTATGAAAGGAGGCATTTGTAAATAGCCAAAAGAAATATTTCAATCTCGGCTTGATTGAAAACTGTTACTTACTTTAAACATATCTTATTGCTTTTCTTCTATATACAAGCAAAATGGTTGAAAACTGTTCATAAACAATAGTGAAAACAGCTGGCTACCGTTTACGCCATCTAGACACGGGTTGAGCTGAACTCAATATTTAAAATGTCAATAGCACGGAAAATTGAGCCATTCGGAAGATGGTATGCATATGACAATGAACATGGAACCTTCATTGTGCTATTTTCGTACCATTCCATGGCCAGCGGCGTATGGTCCCAGAAGTCCGTAAGTCAAAAACTAATAAACTATATTGCTGTGGATAAAATACACATTAACAAAAACGTGCATACTTAGTTGATCCATGTCATATACGCAACAATTATTTGTAGTACAAAGCATAGCAAAATCTTGCCAATTGGTGTATAGGTAGTTTATATATACCTACTCTTATGCATAAAAACAAAATTATGTGTGATAAACCGTCATAGCAAGGGTTTAACCAACCATTGTAGAATGGTACCAACCATTGTACAATGGTTGGTGAAATTTCCTTTAATAGTTTCGGTCAGGATAAAAATCGGGATGGCGCTTTACCATACTTTAACCTCCTATAAATGGAATTTATAGTAAGTACAGGGTCACTAAGTATGCCATACTACAAACATGACAAAAGAGATAGATTTTGTCACACCTCGTTGGTTATTTAAAAACCTCAAAGGGTTACGCCCATCTGGGTGTTTAAATAGACAAACTAGGTGAGTCCAAACAACTATTTGCAAAAATAGCTTAAGTTTAACCAACACACTTACATGTCCTATTCCACGTCGTTCTGTTATGAACACAAATGAAGCAGTAATACACGATGTTAAACGTGCCCGAATGAAAATATAGATATAAAAATCGAACAGGAAAAGCAGCAATCAAGGACGACAGTCAACCACAAACACACACAGAAACAAAGAACAAATTTAAAGATGAATAAAAGGCCAAATAAGACATCACAAACACAAAAGGGTTGACAATAAGGCTACTGCCTTGGAAAGTTCAGTGGCAAATAAAGACCGCTGTGGGTTTAAACCAGGTTCTATGGTGAACCAAACCTGAAAGTTGAGTTCTGACAGTCATGTGAACAACCTTTTGGCATTTATTTTTAGTTCATACATATTATAATCATAGTTTGCTAAGCACACAACCTGTTTTCGCATTTCACCCCAAATGCGGCGCGAAACTCTGTTTTGTAATGTGACATGTACAACTACACAAAAAATAATCAAAAAATGAATTTCACATGAATTAATCACAAAACAAAATCAGTTGTTGAGTTTTATGCTGTTGGTAAAACCAGTCACCGTAAAATTTCGAATTTAAATCTGGTGCTTTGCAAACTTTGAGTAGTATAATATCTAAATATAAATCCGATATTTATTTTTACATATTATGTGATATGTTAAATATTACATTTGGCATGCAATACGGCATTGTACGCTGTTCCAATTCCAGCAAATCTAAATTAAGCGATACACACGTGTAATCATTTAGATGCCTGTTTAAATGCAGTAATTTTAGTAAAAACAGATAGCTATAATGTTAGTTTATGTGTATATGCTCAGATATTTAAAATTCAATTGATACATTATATTCAAATGTAGATCAGATCCGACTAAACTAGGGTTTTATTATAGAACAGTATCACTAAATCTGGGAAAAAATGTGTTCATGTATTAGTGTCTAGTGATATTCTTACAGAGATTTGTCTTGGTTATGTCTGACTTCCAACCCCTAGAGGTCTGAAAACTCGTTTGTTTCTTGTGTTTTGGGTTATTAAGGTTCGCGCCTCATGACATTTTCTGTGTGCTGCAAATGAATTTCTTGTAATTAGTTGTTAGAAGGATAATGTGTTTCGATGCACTTCTTATCAATTTGAGATCTGAACCTAAACAATAACGAGGTTGTGTACATTTAAAATAGATTTAAGCTAACCTGTAGGCCATATTGCCTACTGACCGTTCCAAGTCGGTAAACCTATCTTCATCCCACTATTTCTCTTGTGTATTTGTTTCATTGTATAGTTAATTTGCTCTTTGCTTGTGGTAAAGTGCGGATCTAAGGCGCCATTGTGTTTGGATGCTGTAATTTCTATGGGACAATCTTGCTCATTTGTGTATATACTTTGATATAAATAATTATTTCATTATGTGTTTATAACTTTTACTGATCACAAGGCTGTGTATGTGATTTTGATGTTATTTATAAATAGTAAATCAACAATATTTACAGTACTATTTTAAGTTTGATTATTTATGAATAGTTTACTACTGTATGCAATTGTCAAGGACTTTATTACAAAAATATATCCGCTATGTTTAACTACTCGCATGCATTATTGACCACAATTTTCCGAATTGGTCCTTCACACCTACAACATCCACTTTATGCAGCAATTCCAGGTTTGTATTGGCAAAAACAATAGCTAATCAAGATAATTAAAAAAAACAAAAAAAAACGCTTGTATCAAACAATTTTATAATTTACCTCAACCGAGTAAAGTTACAACAGCATTTAACAAAAAGAAGATACGTTGTTTGTTTGTACCATAACAAGATGTAGATATATGAGTGTAGAAAAACAAGATGCAGATATGCCAGTGTAGAAAAACAAGATGTAGATATGTGAGTGTAGAAAAACAAGATGTAGATATATGAGTGTAGAAAACAAGATGCAGATATGTGAGTGTAGAAAAACTAGATGTAGATATATGAGTGTAGAAAAACAAGATGTAGATATGTGAGTGTAGAAAAACAATATGTAGATATGTGAGTGTAGAAAAACAAGATGTAGATATATGAGTGTAGAAAAACAAGATGTAGATATGTGAGTGTAGAAACACAAGATGTAGATATGTGAGTGTAGAAAAACTAGATATAGATATATGAGTGTAGAAAAACAAGATGTAGATATGTGAGTGTAGAAAAACAATATGTAGATATGTGAGTGTAGAAAAACAAGATGTAGATATATGAGTGTAGAAAAACAAGATGTAGATATGTGAGTGTAGAAAAACAAGATGTTGATATGTGAGTGTAGAAAAACAAGATATAGATATATGAGTGTAGAAAAACAAGATGTAGATATGTGAGTGTAGAAAAACAAGATGTAGACATGTGAGTGTAGAAAAACAAGATGTAGATATGTGAGTGTAGAAAAACAAGATGTAGATATAGGAGTGTAGAAAAACAAGATGTAGATATGTGAGTGTAGAAAGACAAGATGTAAACATGTGAGTGTAGAATAACTAGATGTAGATATGTGAGTGTAGAAAAACAAGATGTATATATATGAGTGTAGAAAAAGAAGATGTAGATATGTGAGTGTAGAAAAACAAGATGTAGATATATGAGTGTAGAAAAAGAAGATGTAGATATGTGAGTGTAGAACAACAAGATGTAGATATGTGAGTGTAGAAAAACAAGATGTAGATATGTGAGTGTAGAAAAACAAGATGTAGATATAGGAGTGTAGAAAAACAAGATGTAGATATGTGAGTGTAGAAAGACAAGATGTAGACATGTGAGTGTAGAATAACTAGATGTAGATATGTGAGTGTAGAAAAACAAGATGTATATATATGAGTGTAGAAAAAGAAGATGTAGATATGTGAGTGTAGAAAAACAAGATGTAGATATATGAGTGTAGAAAACAAGATGCAGATATGCGAGTGTAGAAAAACAAGATGTAGATATGCGAGTGTAGAAAAACAATATGTAGATATGTGAGTGTAGAAAAACAAGATGTAGATATATGAGTGTAGAAAAACAAGATGTAGATATGTGAGTGTAGAAAAACAAGATGTAGATATGTGAGTGTAGAAAAACAAGATGTAGATATGTGAGTGTAGAAAGACAAGATGTAGACATGTGAGTGTAGAATAACTAGATGTAGATATGTGAGTGTAGAAAAACAAGATGTAGACATGTGAGTGTAGAAAAACAAGATGTAGATATGTGAGTGTAGAAAGACAAGATGTAGACATGTGAGTGTAGAATAACTAGATGTAGATATGTGAGTGTAGAAAAACAAGATGTATATATATGAGTGTAGAAAAACAAGATGTAGATATGTGAGTGTAGAAAAACAAGATGTAGATATATGAGTGTAGAAAAACAAGATGTAGATTGTGAGTGTAGAAATCTTAAGATATGCAATAAACATTCTGTAAATTCCACGTTCGAGATCTGGGATAAGTTAACAATAAGGATATAATTTCTTTCCAATACAGTTTAAAATATGTTATTTATGATGTAATTTTAAGCCTAATGTAGCTTAAGGTCTTTGTATGCAGATATTATGGTACATGATAATTTCCATATCAAGACCGGTATCATCCCCGAGACGTCGATATCAAGATTTAGGTCCAGAGATGATACAAGTCCTGATTTGAAAATGATCAGTTATAAAATCTGCATCGCATACATACTTAAGATTATGGACGAAGCAAGCTATAATAATAATAATAATAATAGTAGTTATAATAATAATAACAATAACAATAATAATGCATATATTATTCTCTTCTTTTATAAACAAAAACATATTTTGAAAACAGTTTAAATGTTCTTTATTTTAATTTTGTTGGCAATATAGCATATTTCAAAATAAACCGAGACATAACAGAAAACATATAAATATACATTTAATTTAACCCGGATTCACATTTGTATAACGCAAAGTGTCCCTTAAGTCCCTTAAGTCCCTTAAGTCCTCTTCTCACTAAAAGGCTTATCGACACATTGCCATTAAAGACGGCATTTTGAATTAAGGCAGGCAGTCAGTCAGGTTCATAGTATTTTTGAAGTAATCCTATGGAAATTATGCCAATACACCAGCACCTTTCTATAATATCCCTGCTATCTTCAATGGCGCCAAGAAAAAGGAGATATAACAATCGAACAGGAAAAGTAGCATTCAAGAACGACAGTCAAAGTTACACACAACAACAAAGGGTTGACAATAGGGCTACCGCCTTCGAACGGTTTTGTTGGCAAAAACAGAGCCGCTGTGGGTTTAAACCAGGTTCTAGGGTGCACCAAATCTCTATCTTAAAAAAAGAGTATGATAATGAACCTTTGGAAACGGCCGAAAACGACACATACGAAATATCGCAGTCTCGGTTTGATTGAGACTGTTCATGAGCGGTAGTAAAATATGCTAGCTACCGCTCACGCCCTCTAGCCCCGGGTTGAGCAGAACTCAATATTAAGAAAATCAAAAGTACAAAAGTTTAACCATCCCGAAGATGGTATGAATATGGCGGTGGACATGGAATATCTTTCTTCCCCATGTCGTACGGCGTATTGTCCCAGTATCTAATAAAATTAAATGCCCCGAAGTGCGAAATAAACATAATGGAATTTAGTTGGGAGCAGCGGTTATGAAGCCTGCATATCACAAGTAACAGCCAACAAACTAAATTAAAAAGCAGACAACATATCCTATAAGTGGTTAAGCAATACCCAGAGCCTTTAATCTGCCGGAGTAGTGGAACCACTGAATCGAAAATTATGTAAGAAAACAAAACAAATTAAAAAGTACCACCGATAATTAAATATAAGTATCGGGCTCAGCGATCTCCAAAGATCGAATGAATAACAGTACTGATTGCAAGCGCGGGGAGACGTTTTACTGCCGCCACACTGCACAAGCAACGCCAATGTGCTAGAAAACCCTATTGTCATCCCAATAAACGAGAAAGTGTAAATAAAGATATCCCCGCCAGTTTATAATCTCTAACAAACAAGACAGCATAAATAGGCGATATCAAGTCATCTACATACCGAATATTCCATTTATCAAGCAATTCCATTGGCTCAGAAACCATAAGTGTAAATCAGGTGGTCGTCTTCGAGAATCTTTAAGATGGGGAGACAAACAATACACTGCAGTTCTCGATATCTGAAAAGCAATGGTGTCCTGCGCTAAATTGAATCGCTTTAAAACTCGAATTAACCATGACCTGGAGAAAGCAAAATTATAAACAAATACACACCTACAAGGACACGTGTGATTTAGGTGTATGCTCAAAACTTCTGCAAATATTTCCAATGTTGCACTTGTTGCATATGGACACCTACTATCTTTGTTCAAAATTATAACTTTTTATAATTATTGTGTTTTTAAAGTGTCGTAAATATGACCTAATATGCTTTTTCCATGGTAGTGCATTTGCCTGTGTTTTATAGTGTCCGATAAGTCTACAAAATGTCGATACAAACATCCGCGCTGTTTATTCGTTGATGCATAACTCAACACATTACTGAAGCATTAACGTTAACATGGTAAGCTAACGTGAACACAAAACACAATATACGGAGATGTTTATGTCATTTTGATAGTACTCTTGCGATATTATGCGAAATTAATGCAAAACAATAAAATGATAGGATATAATTTATACGTTTACACTATCCTCCACATGTCTAGATTAGCATGTCTAGATACATATGTAATTGTATAGCCTGATTCAAATACATATGGTGCGTCCGTGGCTGAGTGGTTAGAGGCTCTAACTTGCCCCTCACCGCTGTGGGTTAGAACCCTCTTGGGAACAGGAATCCTTATATGTGGAAGCTATCCAGCTGGCTTACGGAACTTCGGTGGTTCTACCCAGGTGCCCGCCCGTGCACGAAAATTGCCCGGAATGCCATCTGGGCCCTCCTCTACCAATAGAAGCTGGAAAGTACTAGAATGTATTATTAGTTTGCTATAGTTCTTACAATTATGACGCAACATGCCACATGTTGTTGTTAGTTTAAAGACGTTTTTTACATGTATGAACCTGTCAAGACATGTCAGGTTAAGTACACATTATTGTTTTTATCGCATAAACTTGTTTCCGGTTGTGTAATAAAAGCATAACATAAATAGGATAACACACTGGTGGTATAACTTATAATGTTACGCGTAAATGTACTGTTTTGACGTTATGTGACGTTATGATAGATGTGGTTAATATAATCTCACTTTCGAGCTAATTTATTATTAAAGTTGAATGGCCACCCTTTTTGTAGTATTATCAAGTAACACATTTAACTCTTAACTCTTAAACATATATAAAACAGCTACTAAGTAAAAACAAGTATTATTTGCATGACATAGATACTACTTTTACCACTGCGTGACTGTACGGGGAAATGAGGTAAATCTGAATTGTATAGCTAAATAACTATTGCCCGATAATTGATAAATACATTTATCTGTGGATTAAATTACCTTTTTAAAGTTTTCTTCGTCATCAAATAAAATCTTATTCTCGCTTTTGACAGATATTTCATTGTGTGAATTGTAAATATCTATTGTTGTGTATTGATTTCGATTTAAATAAACATTGACATGTTCATGAATCAAAACTGGCCGGAGAACTGTAATACGGTTAATGGTAAACTAGAACCGTCGCCCGAAAGGGTCGACTGATATACCCCTGCTGGGGCCATTGGCAAGACTGATATACCCCTGCTGGGGCCATTAGCAAGTACTTGCGAAGTGTAATGAGTGCGGCTACGAATCTTAAGTATTGATATTTGAACACGGTTATTATGACGATCGAGTGGTGGTGACCTTGTCGATGAGCTTATTGACACTCACTTTAACAGTCGCCATCTTCTCGACATGGACAGTCTACATGTAAAGTTTCAGGAGGGTGGCTACAAATCTTGAAGAATAAAGACTAATATCAGGTAATTGTGACCTTGATCTTAAACATGTTGACACAAACATGTAAAGGGATCGTTATATTAGTAGAGATGTCCTTGTCAAATCATGAGGACCTTGACCTTGAACCTGTCGAAACCGTAATATAGAGGCATCATCTTCTTACCCTTTTTATCCGAACATGGATATACTGAATCCAGCACTCCTCGCTATATACTCTATGCATAACACAGGATATATTTAAGGACTATTGGTTGGCCACCGTTGAAAACAAAACCAAAATAGATTGAATGGTTCAAGCGAAATGTTCAACCAAATGCATATTTTAGGCATGATCAATGTCAACAATATATTTCATGATAGTAATTCAACGCTTTTGGTGTGAACATTATATTAGAAAAATATTTATATGCAGAAATTGTGCCCTTTATATTCGAAAAGTTTGGAACGATGTTATTCAAAGTTGTTCTGTTTTTTATGTGAAATAAATTGGTCCATAGAATAGTTCATTTATCCAGCGAGTGCAGACGAGACATTATTTCTGAATAAAATATTTTGGTGTATCACATCATCCAAATTTCGAAATACACTATTGTAAATAAAGCATAACTTTACCAAACTTTTCGAATATAAAGCGCACAATTTCTGTCCATATAAGTATTCTTTCTAGTATTATATAGATTATCGCATCAATAGTGTTGCATTACTGGCATGTACTATATGGTTCACATTGCTCGTGCCTAAAAAAAGGCTTTCGTTCTGAACGAGAGAAATATCTTGTCAATAACGACTGTAAATTTAAGAAAATCATTCAAATCACCTGTCTCTAACGGTAAAGTCGGTATATAAATTCATACATTGAAGGTTTTGTCTACTGGTGCGTTAGCTGTTTGATTCAGTATATATTTAACACTTATTTTAATTTCATTTTACGGACAGCGATATTTGTGTTATCCTCTACGACAACTTAACGTGCTGGCTGTTAAGGCATTCATTTTGTGTTTGTTATACTATGATTTGTATTTAACATCTGAATCCTGCCTACTTACTATAATACAAGATTCAAAATATGCTAACAGCAAATCATGGAAAATCACTGCATAAATCAGTCATTCTTTATATTTTAGACTGCGTATTTCTATACTTACTAGATTTCATACGCACATTTAGAATTACATATACAACCTTTTTATTTCAAGACAATATTCATCCGACAATAATGCTGGTAAATAAGCACAATACTCGGTGCAATTTACTGAAATCGAGTTTAGCGCCTTCTACGTTTTACGATTTTTTATCATAATGGTTTATGACACAATTGTCTTTGCTTATATCAAATCTATATCATATCCCATATAGCTTTTACTATTAAACAATACATCATATAATAACTTGGAGTATGCAAGATGTATCGCGTGCCTGACCGTTATCCCATTAAAGTAGATGCTATATCGTGTTCTTTATCAAGACGACATAATTGTATCAATAAATGGAGGGAAACACCAATATGGTTCGGTAATGTGGACAGGTGTAAAAGCTTCAAACTAATAGCAGTAACTACCTCAGGTAATCGCTGGTATACAGAGTACTCAAATACCAAATTGTCGGAACCATTCAGATTTACTCCGTTGTAGTTTCGTATAATATTTTTTTAAATGTCTCAACATTGTATGGTTTAAAATTGTTTGCCTTAATCTTCGGATCAATGGACAAATATAGTAGCCAAAGGCGCAGTTGGTTTGTTGCGGTATTAAATAGTAAATAACAAATGCCACGATCTGCAATATTATTGGTTCGGATAATTTGGCATGTGAGCAATCTCTGTATAGATGTATGTGAAATAACTGTTAGGAGAAAAAGTCGAACATGAAATATAATATTTGCGAAACCCTGTCAACCAAGAAAAGACAAAAAAAAACAATAAAAAATAAAACGTTCAACCACAATAACCAGGATAAATAGGAGAAGCAAAGTATGACGAACTACTACAAACATTAAACGATTGACAAAATGGATACCGCACTGGAACGGTCAGTGGCAAAACGGCGTTTAACAACGTTCTAGGTTGCAACAAATCTCACTCCTACCATATGTTCATATTTTATTCCAATAAAGCGGAGCAGTGTGAGTAAGGAAATTCTTACCATTGTTGACAATCTTGCCATAGTCATCCAGTATGCTTCACAACGCCTAAAATTCATTTTGACCCCCTGGTTTACATTATAAAATAAAACAACAGCGGCGTAATTTTTAGAAATTGTCGTATTCACATGCCTGTTTTTAAGGTTCGGATCTACCAAGTAAAACGTAGGCTATGCAGGATGATGTTTTTGTTCAATGTTCAGCACCTCCAGCAATCGATCATACTTTAGTTTTATTTTGGAATGAAAACCATTATATCTAGCAAATAAAAGGTAGGTAAATAGTTCACTGCGTTTATATTTTGTTATTTACACCACTGTTGGTCAGTTGATTTGTTTAAGTCACCTTACCCATGGCTGTCAATACAATTACATGTAAACACGGGGTTCAAATTAGGTTTTGGCTTTGCGAAGCTTAGCGGATGACTACGGCAAGATTGCAAACATATCTAGAAGCGTCTGTTTGCATTCTATTCAATTTTATCAGGTATGAAAACATATAGAAAGTAATTAAAACATCTCGATTCATATTCGACGTCTAGGCACCCTGAAATATACAAAATTTTCAAAATACACTGCTTCTAGTTTCATCGCGAATGCAGATAAAACGAAAGAAAGTAGTATAATCACTCCCATAACTTACAAACTATATTAAATACAGACACATGTGGTGTTTTTTTTCAGATTATAAGTCAAAGGTACATTATGCAAAATACATTTGTGTTTATGTATGTTTCTAAGGATATTTGACTGTTAAAAGATGTGAATGTGTGATATTTGCATCGAACATCTAACACAAAATCATGAATACACTTTGGCCAATAAAAGATCTGGAAGAATACTTGGATCCAATCCAAATACAAATGAAAACTAAACTAACCCAATGTGCTTCAGTTTCATATGATTGTACACTTCGGTTTCATTATTATTAATGAAACCGTTTGATCTGGGTAATCGAAAGTCTTTATTGTTCGATCATACATAATAATTCGCATGCGGTTCACATTTCTCACAGTTGTATATATAATTTAATAAAAGTGTACACTCTGTCAGATCACAAATCCTCATAGTAGATAGTATAGTATCATACAAATTGAAATTAATGATGTTTGCTACGAAAACAAGCCAAGTTTTGATTGCCAATCTATTTGTTTAACACAAGTAAATCGGGTGTTTGAGGGGGTATAGTTTAGTAGGTACAAGGATGGATATGAACATGTTATGGTGTTCGTGTTCGGATTGACACCCATACTTATTCCAGATCGCCGCCAGACTTTTGGTTTAGCACAAAGTGTTTAGAGTGGCATAATATACATGGGAAAGCCTACGTTTATATAGGAATGCGTATTGCATTTAACGCCGTACTTAATTATAATACATTTTTTCATTTGCAAGAGTTCATGCGGTATGGTATACCTAGAAATATATTCGTTAGTAAGAATATGGCAGGTTCACGAATTCCGATTTATCCTTCCCATGTCTCTGAGGCGGCTCTTAATTACATATCATGTGTTTAAATACAGCTAAATCACATCATATTCAATCTTCTGCTTAAATAATTATGTTTATTTCAGTTTGGTTTAGGTTCCCTGTGGCTGGAATGCACTTGCTGTCAAAGTGTTTAATTTTTTCAGACCAAATATTACACTGTTATTCATTTAATTGCATATAGACACTTTTTTCCTGAATGTGTAGCATGGGTTAGAGGGTTTTGTTTATTCGGATTGAAATAGGTTTCATTATTATTATTAGGTTATGACGACCTATTCATAGAAGAGTGCATGTAATATTGGATTCCGTTACCAGTTGTGTTTGTTTCATGGACCAGACTCTCTTTTTTTTCAAGACATTGCTCTAGCTACGTTCCCTAACCAGTCAATTACGCCACACGTTATATTTAGTGAACACACTATAATACTGAATTACTCCTAGCGCCATGCTGTTTTGTTTGTACCTTTTCTCGTTCCAAATTACTAGTCAGTTATTGACCCAACAGTAGAAAACATGCACAAGAAATGTGAATGAAAAGCTTACAAGTTCCAAATGCAAATTAAAAGTACATGTAGAAGTCGAACAGATATATGCAGCATTCAAGGAATACTGTCGACCCAAAACACGCGAAGAAAGGAAACACACTTACACTTAAAAATAAGAGATCATAAGAGGCAAGTTATGTGAAATTTCAAGCATAAAATGGTTGAAAATAGAGCTTCCCTCTTTTAACGGTCAGTAGCAAAAAGGTTGCTGGGGGTTTAAATCAAAAAAGATGTGTACAAATAGATAGAGATATATTTAAATTAAATAAATTAGTGATTGCAATAGGTTGCCTTTCAGCCTACTCATAAGCAGTTTCTGCTAATGTTTAAGACAATGGAAAATGACATCGAATATACGATACATTATTGATGCAACCAAAACCTTTAAAATAAAAGTTAGATATATAGCGTAACTGAACTGCTCCGGTCGCTTATGTCATTATTGGTATTATTTTGATATTATAGATAAACGTATTCATTTGTTTTCTAAAGGTCCGAAGTAAAGACTGCCTACTGTGAAAGATGGTCAGATAGCCCAATCCATTGTGGATTTTAATATTAAATGGTGTCGTAGAGAACATACTGACCTTAACTCCCTTTCTACTTGGAAAAATACTATTTTTAACATCATAGATACCCGTATTAACTTCTATACGGATAACCCCTCCCTACTTCCCGCTAGACCTAGGTTTTCATTTTGTAATTTAAAATCGGGAATCCAGGAATTGTATAATAAGTTTGTTTCGTTCCTGCTGATAAAGCAGCTAATAATATAAGTACTGTTTGACGCCTCGATTACGTCAATGTTTTATCTCAGGAACTCGGGAGTACCAATTCGTATACTTCAGTGCAATCTACTAAAGATAATGGTGTTTCGACGCATATCACTCAGTGCAAGATTTGCAAGGCTGTAGTAGACGAAAAGCAAAACATACTTCCAACGATGTACTGCCTTCCCAAATTACGCAAAGAAACCATATACAGACCGTTTTATTTCCAATTCTAGTTCTTGCACCATTACAAATGTCTCCAAACTCTTAACATCTTGTTTTACTGCCGTTAACGATCACGTTAAAGAATACTGCGCTAATATTTAGGAAAACTCTGGGATTATTTAATTTAGTTTGGTCTATTACAAATTCAGGCGACGTTCTTGATAAAATTTGCAATAAACGTCAAGCTTCATCTATAAGTACTTATGATATTTTTACACTATTTACAACTTTACCACGCAACCTTATCAACGACAAGCTTATTTCTATCATTCAAAAAATGTTTGTATGTAAAATATTACATTTTTGGTCTGCAACAATATTAAATCGTGTTTTACTAACGGCAGTTTGGACAATTACACTATGTAGACTTGCCATAAAGTTTGTTATTCACTTATTTTTCTATTATATAGTCTGGTATGGAACTACCGTTTATAGACAAATTGTTGGTAACCCCATGGGTAGGAACTGTGCACCCCTTGTCGCAGATTTGTTTTTATATTTCTATGAAAGAGATTTCATGTTGAGTCTTTCACCCAGATACCGAGGCAGATGTTATTGAAATGTAGCTTCCACAGAACATCGTAAACCCAAACACACGCAAAAGGAACAACATGAAGAAATATAAAAACGATCGGACAGGGAAAGTAGCATTCAAGGAGGACAGTCAACCACAAAACACAGAAACAAACACGTAAACAGACAAACAAGAAGGCAAAAGTAATAATAAATGCAAACGACATCACAAACACAAAAGGGTTGACAATAGGGCTACCGCCTTGGAACGGTCAGTGGCAAATTAGGCCACTGGGGTGGGGTGGGGGGGGGGGGTTAAACCGGTTCTAGGGTGCTCCAAACCTCACACTTACCCTACCTCATCCCATTAAAACAGGACAGTGTAAATAAAGAAATCCCCGCCATGATCTAATCTCTAACCAACAATGAAGCCTTTAATGACACCTCTCAGTACCTGGATGACATATTGAACATTGACAACCTTTTCTTTTCTACTGTGGTTAATAATATATAGCCTAAAGAACTTCAACTTAACAAAGCTAATATTTCGGATATTAAAGCTTCTTTCCTCGATTTACATCTCTCTATTGAAAAAGGTGAAATAATTAGCAAAATCTATGACAAGAGAGATGATTTTAATTTTGATATTGTTAATTATCAACATTTAGATGTGGATATTCCCGAGCAACTTCTTACGGGGTCTTTGCCTCTCAACTTATTCGTTTTTCTAGAGCTTGTACTCGACTTGAGGACTTTAATATTCATAATCGTTTTATAACTAAAACGCTACTCCATCAGTATGTGTGCATGCATGAGAGCAGGCCTGCCAAAAGTTTTTAACACAAATCCTGACGCGAGAAGAACATTTTAAATGAAAATTTGGAGCACACGACTTGATTTTCACACTATTTATTTAAAATGCAAATTTAACTTATTTATGCAATAATCCAAGCTGATGCATTGTTTATTAGTTATAGAAAATAATAAATTAGAATATTCATTTGATTAGAAAGACTTGGTTTAGTTTCTACCACAGCTGTGTTTTTTATGAAAGTGCACTTACTTTTCTACACAGTATGCGTGCTAAATGCAAATACAACGTCAACTCTTCTACAAATTGTAATCATCGTACACAGCTGTTATAATGGTACCACGCACACGGATTTGCTATAGTTCCTGACACTTGATATTTCTACTAGGTTGACCAATTAAAGAAATCACAGATATTGCTGCATTACGCATGTCGTTATACCACTGAAGAAACTAATTATGTCCTTAGTTGTTAATTGTATATTCAGTCAGCGCATTACTGAGATGACCCCCACTGATTCGACACTTGTATATATATATTCCTCTTGGCTAGGGAGCGTAACAGGACCATTCGGGAAATAGCTGATACGCTGTGAAAGTATAAATGTTAAATCATGAACATCTGTTTTGATCGAAATTCCGGAGATTGTACACTCGGGGATCCGGAGCGAGCGAAAATTTCGGAGAATTCGGATTTTATCCGGAGATTTGGCAGGCATGTGAGAGGGTGGGTGGGTAGTTACAGTAGGGAATTTTAACCGAGATACAAACCTGTGGCTCTTATCAGTGTAATTACGTAATAGTCATTATACGCCTAATGCGATACCACGGTCAGGTGCGTGATTAATGGTTATTACCCCTAGGCGTCGATAATTATTGTTACGCTATTTACTTTGGTATCCCCTTAATGACTATTACGTAATGAAACTGATAATATTGAAAGTCATGCCGCACACAATTTTATTATGCCGGATTTAGAGTCCTTTTGTAAGGGAAACAGGTTTGTATCTAAATTGTAACCCTGAAATTCTTTCCAAATATAAATGTAATTTAAAACTCTTCTGCGACAAGAACTATCACAACCTGACTTCTATGGTGACGTGATTTATAAACTTCATAAGATCGTTGGTCATGATCACTTTCCTACTATCTTTGTTTAACTCTTTAAAAGGTTTATCAAAAGAGCTTATGACCCTATCATTTTGCAACCAACTGCATGCTTGGTGTTGGACCCATTTACAGTTCGCCACTACATGTATGCTTTGTGCGATGACCGGATAGGCTGTGGACCCTATGATAACGTCTACCTAAAGCCCAAAAGGACGATGACGTTTGATGTTTGTATCATTTTTTGTCTTGTGGTGCCCTTAATGGTTTATTCTCTTGAAGCTCTGGCTTCCGCCAAGTCATTAGGTACCTTCTTTGTGGCTTTCTAGGCTATAGTATTTTTGTATTTATATATACACAACATCTTTGTGTTTTAATTATATTGCCTAATAATGCTGCCTTTTTGGTTAGAGAATCGTTCATGGCTTGGATTTCTTTATTTACAATGTCTCGTTTTATTGGGATGACAGTAGAGTAAGTGTGAGGGTTGGTGCACCCTAGAACCTGGCATAAACCCCACAGCGGCCTTTTTTA
Source organism: Cyrtodaria siliqua (assembly GCA_037043455.1). NCBI lineage: Eukaryota > Metazoa > Mollusca > Bivalvia > Adapedonta > Hiatellidae > Cyrtodaria > Cyrtodaria siliqua. The sequence continues at coordinate 13,584 of JAWPHD010018194.1, read as the reverse complement.
CCACTGACCGTTCCAAGGCGGTCGCCCTAATATTGTCAACCATTTTGTGTTTGTGACGTTATATGCCTTTATTCCTTATTACTATTGTCATTCGTGTTTGTCTTTTTGCGTGTTTTGGTGTTTACTGTGTTCTGTGAAAACTGCATTTCCTGTTCGACTTTTATATTTATTTGTATAGTTTTCTGCCATATATTTTATGTTGTTTAGATACTGCGTTTAGGGGTTTATGACATTCGTAATGGATACAACAGAACTGTTTAGGCAATAAAATACAAGTTTTAATAATAATGAAACATTACACACATCGTCAAATCATTTTTTCTAGGACATAAAATGTGGTTATACTGAATAACATTGACAGGCGTTATAGTTTACGGATTATCCTAATGTGCTGCCTGAATGATTAAAGATTTTTTTTTCACAAATAAGTTTGCGAACAATTGGCTCATAACATAAAGAATGTTGAACGTTAAGTACGATCATGTATTAAATATATTGCCGTCAAGTGTTTGAAGTAGCATTTTCCCTACCACTTACTCTAGTGTGTGCCAATCATTTAGGCGATTTACTGTATTACATTTTACTTACTGATTGACTTTATATAGGTAACGTTATCTCAATCTTTTGATGAAAACCTATACATTCAAAATGATATATAGGGTCCTATAGAAACCACAGCGTCCGAACGCAATGGCATCGTAGGTCCGCACTGTACTGCAAACAAAGACTTGAAACTACAATGAAAGAGACAAAAAACAACAGAAAGGGTGGTGAAGACAGGGTTACCGACTTGGAACGGTCAGTAGGCAATAAGGCCTACTGGTTAGCTTGAATCGATTTTATATGTGCACAGTCCTCGCTATTATCCTGTCTTCAGCTCCCAGATAGACAAGACAGTGTAAACAAAACTACATCCCATCAAAAGGAAATCTCTAACAATAAAGTCCACATCCAGAGAAACTAACTAAAGATATACATACAAAATAATAAACATCTCAGGATGTATCCAGAATCAAAAGTTACATTACGATTTCAGTACAGAACATGTGTACTTAAGTTAATGGGGTAAAGGTGGGGTTTGGTGCACCTAAATGTTGGCTTAAACACCCAGTGGTACTTTTGCTATTGGCCGTTTCAAGGCGATATTCCTCCGGTTGTCCGTCCGTTCATGTGTGTGGTGTCGCAGACTTTGCTTCTATTTATGTCCGTGTTGTTTGTCTTGAATGTGCGTGTTTTTTGGATGGCTGAGATTTGTGAATGCTACATTTCTTGCTTCACTTCCATATCTAATTTCCTGTTCCAATTTCACATCTACTTTCCTGTTTCACTTCCATATTTAAATATATCGCTAATACAGAACCTATAGAAACGCTAACACAGTTGACAGAAAAGAAAACCACCAATAACATGAGTCAGCACGAGGGACGATCAACTATAGTACCGCAAAACCTGAACGGTGTTATACAGAAGCGTGGCGTTTCATGAAACGTTTGCAAATAAAATGATTCTATTATTTCCTTAAGGTTCAGTCAAATAGTCAAGTACCAGATATATGATTCAAGGTAATTCATATAACGTGTAAATGGTGCACAGGTTTAACAAAACTGTAATTTGGAATTTTCTTACATTTCAAGCAAGTATGTCGTTGCTTTCACCAGGAATAAAGTTGTATTCATTCAATTTAATTAAATGGTTATACGTAATTAATTAAATTAATTAAATTGATAACGTCACGAGAAATCCTCAAGTGCATGAAGAATTCAATGTATCAAAGTTGTATTCATTCAATCAATATGCCTCTCACCGCTGTGGGTTCGAATTCCACTGGGGGCTCGACGTGCATTTGAGGAAGTGTCGATTCTTACGGATGGCGGGGAGTATACAGCAATTATTCTACGTAGGAAATGTGGGTGGTCTGCCTTCACCATAAAAACAATCGACCGTCATATATAACATGACCTGTGTTGAATACGACGTAAAAACATCATACAAACAAAACAAACATTCAATCTGTTAAATTAATTCAAAGGTAATGTATAATTAACAAATTGACAACGTCACTAGAAATCCTGAAATGGAATAAGCGGCACATGCTCGTTGACAGTACAATGTCTACCAAACCAAAGTAGATGTAGAGTCACGTTCTCAGACCGCTAGTTTTCTAACGGTACATGTGCGATTTTACTGATTACGCTTCTTTTTCACTAGGCACCAGACGTCGTATGCTTCACATATTAACACAGAATAAAGTTAAGTATTTTTTTTCCAATCCTAATTATTTGCGAATACAATCTCTAAAAACACAATATAAACGGTTTTAACTGGCCAGGTCAAACACAAAAATGCACCGTTAAATTAAGAGTTAACAACTCATTATTTATTTTACGCATATTAAATCAAAGGTATTTTAAGAGCACGTGACCATTTATAAACTTCTAATTGGTACTCATACATTATTTATATGACCTATATACCTGGATATAGTTTTGATGAACGGTTTTCCGAATAGTTTTGCCGTTTTTTGGCGGGTTAGTTACTTTAACCGTCTGCTTTCTACTAAATCTTTTCTTGGACTCGTCTTACTACAACCTGCTAGAAAGTCATAGCAAGCAGGACAAACTACACATATATATAGCTATACATAGTATAATAAATTATATGTTTTACTACTCTTGTTTTACATATTTTGTAAATTGCTAGTTTAAAAGCCTTCAACAGTCGTGTCTCGTTACAGTCATTTGTATGGCTGCAATCATGAGTAGGATTGTCTTATACTGCGAATTTGGGTACCAGTCTTCTGTCCTACTCGAGGCTGACCTGAACGATAATTTGGAAATCGGTTATCGCGGCAGGGTTGCCGGACTAATTGCCTTGTAAAGTATATTTCTAAGTATATTTCTAAATAAATATTGAATGCTTAAAATATATTCCTATTTATTGTTAAAATTTGAAATTGTTTATTTTCGTTCGTTGATCTCATTTTCACAGGAAAATGCTGCGGTGCTTGTGTTTTAGAGATTAGATTATGGCGGGGATTTCTTTATTTACACTGTCCTGTTTTAATGGGATGACAGTAGGGTAAGTGTGAGGTTTGGTGCACCCTAGAACCGGTTTAAACACCCAATGGCCTACTTTGCTACTGACCGTTCCAAGGCGGTAGCCCTATTGTCAACCCTTTTGTGTTTGTGATGTCGTTTGCATTTATTATTGCTTTTGCCTTCTTGTTTGTCTGTTTGCGTGATTGTTTCTGTGTTTTGTGGTTGACTGTCCTCATTGAATGCTACTTTCCCTGTCCGATCTTTTTATATTTCTTTTTATTTACAATTGTCTGTAGACAAAATAATAAAATTGAAATCCGCAATGTATTGTTAAAGCACGTGTCTTAGCGAAACATTGTTCGACATAGTAATAAACTATCTAAGTATCTATAAATTTCCATCGAAATTCGCTCTACAAAATCTTTCAGCATTGATATTTTCTTATGTTTTCGTTTTCAAATTTCAAAGGATTACAAATCCAAAGGTTTTACATTCATTTTATTTATAACTTCTACTTTGCTTCCTCTTACATAGAATATATCAATTGTTTATGTATAACTTTGTTTGTGGCAGTAAATTACCCAAATTCTTCTGGCTTCAACATTTGGCCCCAAATAGTTGTGCGCATGCCGTACACAGTTACCGTTTGTATGTATAAATCACGTGTAGTACTGACAAGTTATTAATGTCATATTCTCCTAATTGATATATGTTTTCTACTGTATTGTTTCTAATAGATTAGCTAAATTATTGCATTAAAGGGACACAATGTGGTTTATATTTTAAATTAGCACCTATATAATGCATTTAAATAAATAATGGTAAATTAAAATGAATGCAATTTGGATTTTATCATTTTCGTTCTTTGTTCTACACTTACATACACGTATATACATGTGTACAATCTTGATGCAATACAGTCAAACATTAGTATCTATCATCTTGCAACGCACTGCATGTTTAGTGGTCGACCCATTTACAGTATGCCAAATTTGTGAGATGACCGGACAGATTGTGCCGTCTACCGAACTCTTCAAAGGACTGTAGCGTTTGATATTTGTCTTAAATCTTCATTTGCACTACCTTAACAGTTTTTTTTATTACTCTGGCTTCTGCCAAGAAACTGAGTACTTGCTTTCTAGGCTTTTGACTTTTATATTCATATATTCATGATCATTTATGTGTTATATTTATATTGCCTATTAATGAAACACTCTTTGTTAAAGAATATGACTTGGCGGTGTAATATTTATTTACACTGTCCCGTTATAGTGGGTTGACAGTAGGGTAAGAGTGAGGTTTGTCACCCGTTTATGTTTGCGAGTCATATATTACCTTTTATTCATCTGTATAATTATGTTTGTTTCTATGCGTGTTTTTGGTTGACTGTGGTCATTTAATGCTGCATTTCCTGTTTTAATATGCCAACACAAATTTGGTTTGAACTAGAATTGCAAATAGGAAAGTGAGGTAGAAAAACTAACGAGATATTTCGAGTTTCGAAAACAATCCAGATTGCATTGTGACCCTTTTAGAAGCTAGAGTCTGTTATTTAAATAAAGCTCAATTTACAAACGTAAATTCCTACCATTTCAATGCATACATCAACTTGTCCATTGTGGGCTATGATTGATACGAAAATAAAATCTAGATTGATCTGGTGGCAAGTAGAACAATATCGTAGACGATAAAGTTGATTAATTTTGTTCCACAAAATATGCGGTGAAATAATTTTTGCTTACATCATTCTTATTCACAGTAGGCAAAGGCTACTGTACTCCCAACGAAAGTTGTGTTGAAATATTGCGAAATATCACCTCATCTGATGGAGGTGCCCGATTAATGCTGGTAGGAACCTTGTTTATTGGTAGATTGCAGTTATTACGCAGTCCCTAATTGACGGAAGTTGTGTAGAAATATTGCGAAATATCACCTCATCTGATGGAGGTGCCCGATTAATGCTGGTAGGAACTTTGTTTATTGGTAGATTGCAGTTATTACACAGTCCCTAATTGACGGAAGTTGTGTAGAAATATTGCGAAATATCACCTCATCTGATGGAGGTGCCCGATTAATGCTGGTAGGAACCTTGTTTATTGGTAGATTGCAGTTATTACGCAGTCCCTAATTGACGGAAGATGTGTAGAAATATTGCGAAATATCACCTCATCTGATGGAGGTGCCCGATTAATGCTGGTAGGAACCTTGTTTATTGGTAGATTGCAGTTATTACACAGTCCCTAATTGGAGTCTAGCATATACAAACATTTGTTTTAGGCAATGCATAATGTAATAATAGCTGGGTTTTCTGTCCACAACAATTGACAATCGTAAAAATATTGCAAACAACTGCTGATTTTGTTCAAACGAGATAAGAATATATCAGTTTTTGAATTGTGTCATGTTAGGAAATTAGGAATACACCACTGATGTTGCAAATGTGGGTTCATTAGCAGTAATTTGTGAGATTATAATGACAGAGAATGGTTTCTGTCTCATAGTTTGCAATTTTTAAAAAGAATCACCGTCACCCTAGTTGGTAAACTCTGTATTATAGTTGTGTTGAAAAGTCAAATGCGATCTGAAAAAAGGTACGTAAATACGGAACAGAAATTGCGTTTATGTACATATTTAATATAATAATAATATATAGATAGGATTGAATTAGCCTAATTATGTATGTGATATATATATAAGTAGCTAACATGTTGTTGTATCAATTCGAAATGAAAGGGTTCTATCTAGATATGGTTTGCATGAATATTTGGTTTGATATCTTTCAATTGCTCAGCTAAATATGAGTCAAAAATTTCAAAACATTTATACATGGCCGAATGGTTTTCGACGTTGCAATATAAACCTTCGCATCTCACAGTTGCGGGTTCGAATTCCACTAAGAGCTAATAACCTTGAATGTGTTGAAAATGACGTAAAACATCATACATACAAACAAAAAAACATAATTTCAAAATATCGTTTTAATAAACTAAATACAAATTTCTTTATGATACTTTTATTGTTACACATACAATTTTTTGCTCCTCGTCCATTTCTAAATCGTCATCAAATTGGTAAGCATTGTCATCAGACTGGACATTTTCACTTTGCGTATCACACAAACGCGTTATTTCATCAAAGGAATCACTGATTCTATCCAAACCACACCCTTCTTCTTCAAGAAACAGGTCAAAAATAAAATTCGCGCATTTCTTAGGTGCAGAAGTAAGTTTTTGATTATTTTAGCGGGTGAATTCTGGAATTTTTGTTCTGGTTTGATGGAAAAATATGGTAATACATTGTGTATCTGTTCCAGATGAAGGAACATTTAATTGTCAGCTCTTTCTTGGTTGTGGTAGACAATGTAATGGTCAATTATGTCTGAACAGTCATGTGGCCTCTTTAGGCAACAGTAGCATTTTGTTTCATCTGTAACTGCTTGAAATAGAAAGAGTTATGTTTTATTATGTATATCGTAGTTTATATACGCCCCAATGTTTGTAAATTCATCATTGTTATAATTCTTTTTCTTAAACAGTGAGTCACTGAGCAATAGTATAATGTTATACCGAAATCAATAATGGCCTTGTTCGACGAATATAGGATACGCACGTACGGACCGACTTAACCGTGACTTCTATATAACTCACCCCATAAAAAGACTGACAGAAGTTACCATAGATACTCTTTGGCTTTTCAATCTATTTCAGTTAATTTCTATTGAAATTATTTTGGATTGACATATCTTAAGTGGAGTCCACATTGGTGGTTTAGAAACATTCGTAAACATGAAAAATGCATCAACTGTCTCCGTTGTCGGCTTCATATTTAAACTGCTTTAACCCAAGCTAGGAGTAAAAACGTTTGGAGGCTAATCGCAACTACAATACACCATTTCAACTACAAAAACTCGCTATGTTAACAAGAAACTGAGTGTTCTTATACTTATTTCCCATTTTGATAGATGTTAATGTTATTGTTTGTTTATGGTTTTATAAAAAATAATCACAAATCGACCATTTTGGGATTAAATGTTGACACCCCGTAGACACAATTTTCACTTGATGTCGATGCTTTGTTTTGATTTGTTTGCTTGTATACGTCATTTCAATCCACGTGCCTATGCAAGATGCATCATCAAAGTATGTAAGTATGCCAGTGGACAAGAAAACTTGTTAAAAGGGTCGCACAATAACTAAACTTACCAAACCACAGCAAGGCCACACCGCACTGACATCGCTTCACATCGAATCCATCGATTCACAAAACAAAACTTCCGCTGGGAGTACAGTAGCGTTCGACTACTGTGTTACTGCGTTACGTGTGTCATCGTGGTGACAGACGAGAATGGAGACAGCTTTATAAAAAAGATCACACTCGAAGATGCCAACATGAATAAATGTAGTAATCAATGGAAACCCTAGTAGACTTAAAAACGTGTTGTAAACCGTCCTTCCGTCCATCCGTTTATAGGCGTATAGACGGGATAGTTCTTCTTTGTATTTTTTGAAATGGATAGAGGTATGTATTTAAACGTATTGTGTGGGATTCTATCATAATTGCTTTGATATCGATGACATGATTTAACGTGTACCTGAATACGATAAATCACATCTTTATTCCCAGTGTATGTCTTTATAGCAATTATTCATTACGTGGTCCGAGTATTAACTTTCATACCCCAGCCAACCCCTTTTCCAAGAAGCGAAAACGGGGTTGGCTTGGGTATGAAATAAAACCTTAATGGTGGCCTAAAAGTTTACATATTGTAAATTAGAACATTTAATAGGTACTTTTAAACAGGTTATCGTACATTTTCTCTAAAACATGTTTTTTAAACGCGTTTTATTGTCGAACTATCCGTTATAAAATCCTGCTACTATACTGAAAGGAAAAAGAAACGCAGGGTGCGTATTTCCGCTATATATTGCATATACTGCACACTTAATTCATATATATTCCAAGGAAATCCCAAGATGATTTGTAAAAAAAAAAGTGCAGTTAGTTAGAGAAAGGACACAACTGTGATGTTGTAGACGTTTTAATCACAGTACACGTTTTACAAGAAATTCATAAATGCTGAAGTTCCTCTTTGAAAAATTGAGCCAGTTCAGTACTGTATTTAATGTTAAGTGATTGCAACATTTAAAGCCTAAGTTTGCTCACCTGCTTGAGCCAAATGCGCATTCTGACGATAATGAAACTTTAAAGGAGTAACCATTGGTGTGTTCAGTGCTGTTTAAACCTTCTTTCTAAAAGGACAGGCCTAATGTCGCACTGTACCATTCGATTAGCAGTAGCATATTAAACATACAATATATAGCGGAAATACGCACCCTGCGTTTCTTTTTCCTTTCAGTATATAAGCTTTCCCATCGGTTAATGGAATTAAGGTGGGACAACGTTAGTTTCAAAAAGATGTGCACGTTGGACAACTTCTTACTATCGTAGAAGGATCGAGACAAGAAGTAGCATGCAATCGACGAATCCGATCTGTAGCAATCGAAACGCCCAAGAAAGTGTAAAACTTACTTCGTTAAATGTGTGTATTTGGTGTTTAACTTCATTTTCAGTTTAGGCTATAAATGATGTTCGACTTTTTGTGTTGGAGACAGACCACACATGTATTCTTGGATAGAAGCAGTACTTATATCTCCCGCCATAAGACGACGAACAACTTTGGCGTTGTAGATGATTTCGTTAAAATGTTTTATGTAAGTTCAGTTCAAACCGCTTCGCTTCTTAGTTATATAAAGTTAACGATGCCACTGGGTATGAACTCAGTCAATACAGAAAGCGCGTCTTTACGAAAACTCACTATATAACTATATAGCATCGTTGAGACGCTGTGACATGTTATCGATGTCACAGTGTCTCCACGATGCTATAGAGTTATATAGTCGGTTTTCGTAGAGACGTGTTTTCTGTATTGACTGAGTTTATACCCAGTGGATACTGGTGTATCGTAGGATTGACTTTATAGCTATCATCGTCGATACTTATTCAACTTATTCATCATTAAAAGACATTATTACATCACCTATATACCCATGATTGGTCAATCGTTTTATTATATGCATACCGTAACCGGTATATATAGTCAAAACTATTGACCGATCAGTATAATAATACACATGTTTAGGTGTTTATGCAATAAAGCAGTTATTGAATGTCTTGCCGGTCAATAGAAAAACTGTTTGGAAGGGTCATGCGAACTTCGGCATATGGGCACTATTTCGCATTTACCTTGGGCAAATAGTTTTGTCTATTGACCGTTAAGCCACTCAATTACTGCATACTACTAATACTCGCTATCCATAGTAAACTAGATTTAAAAAAGTATACATGATTTCGTGAATGGTGAAATAAGGTCACGAGATCATCGTTTCACGATTTGATTTGTCTCGCATATCATTAATTGAAACCATATAACCTGGCCTATATTTCACGTAGATCGTTGTAAATAACTGGCCCCTCCTTAATGTTTGTTTGAGAGGAAGAAAACCGCCCACTTATTCCTAAGTAGACCTACCCGCCATCCGTAATAATCGACACTGTTTCACTTACACGTGAACATTATCAAATCATTAATTTTGTGTATAAGAAAGAAATAATAGTAGTATAGGTTACTGAAGAAACTCTATTACACAAGTTTATTGTTTCATAATATTATTTGACGAGAAATCGACAACGAACACTATTACCATGATTAGCAGGTTACTGAAATATGACATAGAGGTTGTTTTGTAGTGAATAACAGATTCGAGATGAAATAATTCGCGATCACTTAATAAGAAAATAATTTCGCGATACGAAATAATTCGTGTTTGATCATTTTGAGATGAAATAATTCGCGAAGCATGAGTGAAAATATTAATGTTTGATCACTTCGAGATGAAATAATTCGCCTGAGTGAAAATATTAATGTAAGATCAATTCGAGATGAAAGAAAAATCTGTTTTCTCACGGCCAAACAACAAATTTTCTTTTTATTTGATGCGTTATAATCAAAAAATTGACGACGTCATTGGCTTAGTGTGATACAATTGCTGTTTTTGATTCTCCATAACTTCAAAAATAACCGATTTCAATAGTCTACGACTCATTAGGTTAGTGAAGTTGTGTCCAATCCAATGATATAACTTGTGTAAGCAACTTTCTGAAAAAGGTAGTTTTTGCAAAAATGACCAACTGACATTTTTCAATGTAAATGACAACAGGATATAATCCTAACCAGTTTTAAAAAATGTATCTAATTTTCTTAGTTAGAGTATTTACAGTCGAATGATATATATTAAACAGTTATTTTTTAAACAAACACTTTTTTTTATTGTTTTTGATATTGAAAAAAATTAGTTCCGGCAGTGAAAAAATAAAACCCTATATTTCACACGTATGAAATATCGCTTTTATTTCATTGTTAAAATCGATTATTTCGCAGCAATTATTTTATTTTAATTATTTTTCAGATTCTGTTTGGATCATCGGATTTTGAAACGATTGATCCTCACGACGGTTCTTTCTTGAACGTGTCTTTGGAGGAAACCATAGATGACCATGAGCATCGATTTACTTGCACACAGTATGTGCGATCATTTTCTCTAAAGACATTTAAATATGCCGACACAGAAGTACACGAGTGCACCTATTTTGGTTCTCAATATTTTGACACATAGAAGCGTTAAATGTCCATAGACTGCAGAGACATACTAATAACCATCTCTGAACGATCTGCGGAAAAAACTTTAAAAAAGTCGGTCGCATTTTTAGATCATGTTGCTATGCATTAACCAGAGGCCAATCGAGTACGATATGCCCCTAGGAAGTATGTAAGAATCGATTCGTTAAAAAATCCATATGAGGATCACATGAACTTTCATATAATAATGAAACCTTACTCTTGTGATAAATGCAGCAAAACAGACCATGAAAGGGTTAAAAAGAATACGCATGTGCGCATTTTTACCGGTGGATTGAGACTTAAATTTATGGATTGTAAGCAAGAGTTTGTTGTAATTTTCACGAGCATCTTTGTGTTTTACTTATATTGCCTATTAATGCTGCCTTGTTGGTTAGAGAATAGGTTATGGCGGGGATTTCTTTATTTCCACTGTCCCGTCTTATTGGGTTGACAGTAGGGTAAGTGTGAGGTTTGGTGCACCCTAGAACCTGGTTTAAACCCCCAGCGGCCTTTTTTGCCACTGACCGTTCAAAGGCGTAGCCTGATTGTCAACCATTTTGTGTTTGTGATGTCTTATTTAGTATTGTATTCGTCTTTTAATTTGTTCTTTCTTTCTGTGTATGTTTGTGGTTGACTGTCGTCCTTGAATGCTTTTTTTCCTGTTCGATTTTTATATCTATATTTACCGATACCACTACACTAACACGGCACAGAGACGTTCAGTATCTCGACACAGTTTATGTTTGTAAGTGTGGTAGCATAAATGCATATTACAGCTCTCTTGATCATCATCTTATGGGGGCACACGGCAATCTCAACTGGCGTATATATTCGGACTTACGTTTACAGAAATCATATATACTCAACAAAAAAAGAAACTTCCGCAAATTTACCCATACATGTAGACACAGTGAAAATATATTTTGTTGGGTCTTATATGTTAATACCTTTGTTAAAAGGCCAGCACTGTCATGAAAACAATTTTCCTTGAATCAAACTTGTATGCAAAATTATTTCCCTTGTTTTGGTTTAAACAGCATTTCCGGGTCTTGTGGTTTAAACTTTGATTTAACACAGTTTTGTTCTATTGAAATAAACAGAAGATAACCCCAGCACCAAAAAGACGGAGAAAGTAAGCTGACCTGTTCACTCACTTTTGCGCCATACAGTTTTCAAGAATGAATATTTTCAGATTACCTCCCTTTATAATACAAATATAGTGATTTCGCAATTTGAATAAGACATTTTTTACCAGCAACACACTAACTCTGGTTTTTGATGATTATTAATATTGATCAGAATGATTGAGTGATAAGTATATAATGATGAAATTATATCTTGATTGGTGTACAAAGTGTAACAAAGTCAACCCTATGCAAATCACAGCTTATAATGCGGAAGTTTCTTTTTTTGTTCAGTATAGATTTCATTAAGCGATGACAAATTATATAAGCACGATTTTATAACGGATATTTCGACAATAAAATACGTTTAAAAAATTTTTTTACTGAAAATATAATAGCCTGTTTAAAATTATCAATAACATGTTTTTATTTTACAATATGCAAATTTTTAAACTGAAATTAAGGTTTTATTTCATATCTCAGCCAACCCCGTTTTTGCTTCTTGGAGAAGGGTTTGGATGGGGTATTAATACTCGGACCGCGTAATGCCTAAAACCTACGGAAGCGGTAGTATTTAAGGTTTCAACAAATCCAAGAATTCCTTCTTTAAAACAAATGTATTTACTGATAGTGTTATGAATTGTTCTGTTTTGTCCAATCACTATTTCTGTTAGCAACAATCTGTTTATTTCATTACGCTTTTCTATTCTCATGAAGCAAATAGATGATTTTGTGTATTATATGTTTATTTGTATTTTGTGCCAAATGCATTATATATTGCAGTAACCAATATGTTAATAATTATTGTTCATTGTTCTCGCCCCCGCCCCCGCCCCCGACCCCGCCCCACCCCGCCCCCACCCTCACACACCCCACCCCACGTTCACAATACACGAACTTGAGCTAAACTCCGTCACAATTCATTCCATAAGAACGTATTGACGATACGCCTTACTAAAAACGTCATACACATTACACATCGATAGCAATGTGTTGACTCTAATCAGAGTTCGCCGATTTCAAGACCGGGCGTTGACCGATTGCAATAAAATGCTCACCACCATCATAACACAGGTTCTTTTTCTTACTTTAATTACTTGTTCACAGGCAATACTCTACACATGTGTCAATCAAATGCTGAACTATCAATAATTACGTTTATTACCAAAAACAACCGTTTATAAACGTTGATATAAATCTGCAATCTATGTTGCTTTCATAACATTGTAATTTATGATCCTCAAATGGATAGAATGACGTGGAAATGTGTGTACTTAATGTTTTAACATTCGTCAATCTAGCCATGCAATGCTAGGGAAGGAAAACCCTCGAAAAATGGTGTAAATACTGAAATGAATAAAGACAACCTCCTTCAGGCACAATTATTATTATTGGATTGGAGTAATCGGTTGTGGTCGGAGTTTTCAGTTGCCGGTTGAACGGTGTGAAAATTCAAACAAACTTGATAAAACTTAGCACAGTCAGATAACTAAACAGTTTGGATGATTAATCCTGCCCGTAGATAAAGTTTTGTATAATTTAATAATGGCATTAGTACGATAACGCTTGGCGTGTATCACAAATGTTAGCAAGAGATCTACATTCAAGTGATATGAAAACGCAACACGGGAATTTCCGCTATATATTGTATTTACTGCACACTTAATTGCACATAATATTCCAAAGAAATCCCAAGATGTTTTTTAAAAAGAAAGTTGCAGTTAACTAGAGAAAGGACACAACT
>JAWPHD010018193.1:0-41012 GCA_037043455.1 Cyrtodaria siliqua | reverse complement strand
GCTCCCTCCCTTAATGTAGTGATTTATTAACCTGTGACTTTTAGTCAAATACTCACTTTGTTTGCTAAAATTACACATCAAAGTTCCAAAATTATAGAAAAAACAACATAGACTGACTTTAGATATTGATTTTGTCATTATGATGGCCATTGATTCACATGAACGTAGATAATAAGGTTTAGCGGATGACTATCGCATGATCCACCCATACCCTCTAAAATGCGTGTGTGTGGCGGGGGAGAGTGGGGGGTGGGGGGGGGGGCGGGGGAGAGTGGGGGGTGGGGGGGGTGGGTGGGGGGCGGGGGGCTTCACACCCATGTACGTTATATGGTACTGGCAGTATTATATATCTCAGAAAGCATAGGGGTGCCAAAAGGAGAACACACTTGTGGCGTTACATAGTGATAATGACCAGCCAAATCTGATCCACTTTCGATTTCGAATTGATAGTTGTAATGTATTTTAATAATGTATCTGCGATTGTAAACATGTGACACATTATATATTAAGTGGGAGACGTTTTATATATTAGATGTTTTATACAGTTATAGTGTTTATGTAGTTTATATTGAGTTCTACTTTCGTTTTCACACTTCCTAGTTGTTCATCCTGTAAACAACTTCTGCAGCACTTTTTCGAATGTCTATAAAGAAACAGTATCACAATGTTCTCGGTAATACAACACAAACAACTGACCTAATCAAGACAAGAAAATGTTACCTTAAAAACATGGACCAGATTTTCAGCAAAACGGGCAAACGGTAGGTAGATATAACTAGCTGTACAAATTGTACAAACTCGCAAATATGTTCGTAAATGTTGATACAATGCGTTATCCTTCCTTTGTTAGACAGACTGATTTACAAAAACAAAATAAGTACATAAACCAGATTCATTGCCTCAATATCAAAATCCAGAAAGTTTATATTTTAGCACCACAGATTCTCAATTTACTACATCGATAACATTGAACTGAAGGTCAATACTATCTGCAAGTGTCAAGATATATACTGAGCCGGGTAACTATTAAAGGGGCACACGGCAATCTCGAGGGATTATTACTTAGATAGGCTGATGTTAATGCTTGTTAAATACGTTAGGATTGCCAAGTGTCCCTTAAAGTATTACTCCATCATCATACCTGGCTATGTAGGCTTATTATATATAATATTATCAAACTACTTTATTCTTTGCATTGCATCCACAATATACACGTCGTAATGAGCGTCAATGTTTATAAAATAGCATATATCCAGCGGGTTTATATTGTCCGTGATCAATACCTGGTAGGCGGGACTTGAAGTTCACCGATACCAAGGGCCGCAGTGTTTCAAGTCCCAAACACCTGGTTTTGATCTCGCACATTATAACCTCGCTAGAAATATATCATCTCTTATCTGACATGGTTGTGTATGTATCATGATACACATTTTGTCGAGAGGTTACACAAGATACAAACAAATTCTCACAACTTACATTTTATGCCTATCTCTCAACATCAAACGAGAAGAATCCAAAACTTCGTCCTATTTAAATGTGTTGTTGGAATGTAGCGTCGCTTAAACTAACGCATTCCATTGCATTGTTGTCTTGCAACTGGCGTTAAAATGACGTCTTGACGCAGTTTATCAAATAGAATTGTAGCCTATTATTGCTAATTAAATTAAGATCTATCTGTACATTTAGATTCATAAAAATCAAACTTAAGTTAAGTTATTGTGTTACAGTTACATATTCTGCTATTAAAGTTGTATATAAATTCATATGAGTAATAACAAACTGTAGACCCTAATGTGCCTTTACATGCAGCGAGACAATGCGGATCACCACATCGTAATGAGACGATAGTTCCCATGAGTTTTGGCAATATCGCCCTATATAACTGTGTATTAGGCATCGTGTGCATAAGGACAGTGTTCATGGAGCACCACGTCGTAATGAGACAGTAGTTCACATGAGTTTTGGCGATATCGCACGATATAACTGTGTATTAGGCATCATTTGCATAAGGGCAGTGTTCATGGAGCACCACGTCGTAATGAGACAATAGTTCACATGAGTTTTGGCGATATCGCACGATAGAACTGTGTATTAGGCATCATTTGCATAAGGGCAGTTTTCATTGAGCACCACGTCGTAATGAGACAATAGTTCACATGAGTTTTGGCGATATCGCACGATATAACTGTGTATTAGGCATCATTTGCATAAGGGCAGTGTTCATGGAGCACCACGTCGTAATGAGACATTAGTTCACATGAGTTTTGGCGATATCGCACGTTAGAACTGTGTATTAGGCATCATTTGCATAAGGGCAGTTTTCATTGAGCACCACGTCGTAATGAGACAATAGTTCACATGAGTTTTGGCGATATCGCACGATATAACTGTGTATTAGGCATCATTTGCATAAGGGCAGTGTTCATGGAGCACCACGTCTTAATGAGACAATAGTTCGCATGAGTGTTCGCGATATCGCCCTATTTAACTATGTTGTATTAGGTATCATTTACATAAGGGCAGTGTTCACGGAGCACCACGTCGTAATGAGACAATAGTTCACATGAGGTTTAGCGATATCGCCCTATTTAACTATGTATTAGACATCATTGTGCAAATTCGATTGAATGGATTGCGGAATTCCGCAAACGTCGTCACCTGTTGGATAGCACCTCGTGCGAAACGTGCGTGACTTACTTTAAACAGAATTCTACTCGATAAAACGTCAAGTGCAATACAGCAAGAATAAATAAATAAAAACTAATTAATATGCTTTAACTGCTTATACACGCACTCGTCTCATATTGGCTGGCACATTCTATCACATTCAGTGCAAAGCGTTGTGTCTATACACAGTTTTCAGAACTTTACGTAACGAGGAGTTAATCCCTAAACAATGTCCGCCAGATGCTGTAAAACATTCTATATGCTCGCGTCCCGTCGGCTAGGATGTCATAAGGCTGCGCGCATAATGTCTCGCCTTATTACACCACAGCCTCAATACGATCCACATTACACAGTGACAGGGCTCGGCAGGTAGCAATTTTATATTTGCCTTTGAAAAGTCAAAAGCTCACTTCACTTAACTTATGGCGGGTATACTGGATGCAGTCAGTACTTCTGTAAAGACACATTGCAAAACATGCACACGCTAATGAATATTTTAGTTTGTTTTTAGTGTATACCGTCCTTCCAATGGATCTTATAGTGTTCATTCAATAACTTTTACGAAACGCTGTAAAATACACCCACGTGTAACATGGCAGTGTTATAACATTACGATATAGTAGACTGATAGGTATAGGCGAACATGTGTGCTCCCCTAAAGGAAGAACGTGTTAAAATCAGGTTATCAAATTCACATTTTACAGATGGCATTATAATAAAATGCAGGTCAATGTCAAGTTTCAGCATCCATGGGTCATTGGAGATCGAGTTATTGCTTTTGCCTGATAGTATGCTGCCTGTCAGTCATCGGGTCCTTCTACGTGTCCTCGTAGTTAGTCATCGGGAGCACATCGGGTCCTTCTACGTGTCCTCGTAGCACATCGGGTCCTTCTACGTGTCCTCGTAGTCAGTCACCGGGTCCTTCCTTCTACGTGTCCTCATAGCACATCTGGTCCTTCTACGTGTCCTCGTAGCACAGTTGTCAAAGCACTTGCTAACAACGCAACATTAATTCGATTCACCGTCTCGGCTTTGTACGTAAGTGTACGGTTGTTGTCCTCTCGAACACGTGGGCTTCCACCACGGGCTTTGTACGTGAATGTACGGTTGTTGTCCTCTCGGAGATATGGGCTTCCCCCGCGGGCTTTGTACGTGAGTGTGCGGTTGTTGTCCTCTCGGACACGTGGGCTTCCACCGCGGGATTTGTACATGAGTGTACGGTTATCGTCCTCTAACACACGTGGCTTTCCCTTTTTGAACATGTGTTGGTATAGATGTGTTTGAAGCCTGGATAGTTTGAACATGTGTTGGTATAGATGTGTTTGAAGCCTTGATAGTTTGATCATGTGTTGGTATAGATGTGTTTGAAGCCTGGATAGTTTGAACATGTGTTGGTATAGGTGTGTTTGAAGCCTGGATAGTTTGAACTTGTGTTGGTATAGGTGTGTTTGAAGCCTGGCTAGTTTGAACATGTGTTGGTATGTATGTGTTTGAAGCCTGGATAGTTTGAACATGTGTTGGTATGTATGTGTTTGAAGCCTGGCTAGTTTGAACATGTGTTGATATGGATGTGTTTGACGCCTGGATAGTTTGAACATGTGTTGGTATGTATGTGTTTGAAGCCTGGATAGTTTGAACATGTGTTGGTATAGGTGTGTTTGAAGCCTGGATAGTTTGAACATGTGTTGGTATATATGTGTTTGAAGCCTGGATAGTTTGAACATGTGTTGGTATAGATATGCTTGAAGCCTGGGTAGTTTGAACATGTGTTGGTACGTATGTGTTTGAAGCCTGGATAGTTTGAACATGTGTTGGTGTGTATGTGTTTGAAGCCTGGATAGTTTGAACATGTGTTGTATGTTTGTGTTTGAAGCCTGGATGGTTTGAACATGTGTTGGTATAGGTTTGTTTTAAGCCTGGATTGTTTGAACATGTGTTGGTATGTATGTGTTTGAAGCCTGGATAGTTTGAACATGTGTTGGTACGTATGTGTTTGAAGCCTTGATAGTTTGAACATGTGTTGGTATGTATCTGTTTGAAGCCTGGATAGTTTGAACATATGTTGGTATGTATGTGTTTGAAGCCTGGATGGTTTGAACATGTGTTGGTTTAGGTGTGTTTGAAGCCTGGATTGTTTGAACATGTGTTGGTATGTATCTGTTTGAAGCCTGGATAGTTTGAACATAGGTTGGTATGTATGTGTTTGAAGCCTGGATAGTTTAAACATGTGTTGGTATATATGTGTTTGAAGCCTGGATAGTTTGAACATGTGTTGATATAGATGTGTTTGAAGCCTGGATAGTTTGAAAATGTGTTGGTATAGATGTATTTGAAACCAGGGTAGTTTGAAAATGTGTTGGTATAGATGTATTTGAAACCAGGATAATTTGAAAATGTGTTGGAATAGATGTGCTTGAAGCATAGACAGTTTGAACATGTATGTTACTGTATCTTGTTCCCGAGTCTTTAGAAGGTTTGAGGTATAAACGTCAACAATATTGTGTATGCCTTTATAGAACAAGATTTGTCTGAATCTGATTCTGCTTGTTTCAAGTAGTGGTCAATAGAATATGGGGCATGCCTGATTCTGCTCGTTTCAAGTAGTGGTCAGTAGAATATGGGGCATGCCTGATACTGAACTTGTAATATATAGCTTGTTTCATAATCAACAGACAAAACTGTATGCCATTTTAGAATTTAATCAAAGGGAGGTTTGATTGATTTATACAGCTATGCATTTACATTGACGAGAGGTTCAAGTAAAGTGACATGTTTAATTCATACGCGCATTAATTTAGTCGAAGAGATGTTTTAACAAACACTATTTGTTAAAGTGTATTTTGAATTACCGAAAAAGGTATAGGCCCAGCATAAACGGTATCCACATATCAAGTCTTCAGGATACAAGAAGGGGAACCACTCTAGAAAAAAGGAATGTAACCAGCACAAACAGTATCCACATATCAAGTCGTCATGATACACTATGTGAAACCACTATAGAACAAAGGAATGGAACCAGCACAAACAGTAACCACATTATCAAGTCTGCATGATACAAGAAGGGGAACCACTGTAAAAAAAGGTATGGACCTGGCATATACAGTATACACACATCAAGTCGACATGATACAAGAAGGGGAACCACTCTCAAAGAGAGGTATGGCCCCGGCACAAATAGTATCCACATATCAACTCGTCATGATACAAGAAGTGGAGCCACTCTAGATTAACACTATACTGGTCTTCACGTAGACTTGCACCATCCCCTACTGTTATCCAACATTTATTATAACTACACTATCTCGCTATCCAACATGTCTTATAACTACACTATCTCGCTATCCAACATCTCTTCTATAACTACATTATCTCGTTATCCAACATCTCTTATACCTACATTATCTCGATATCCAACATCTCTTAAAACTACACCATCTCGCTATCCTACATCTCTTATATAACTACACTGTCTCGATATCCATCATCTCTTATATAACCACTATCTCGCTATCCAACATCTCTTATATAAAAACACTATCTCGCTATCCAACATCTCTTATATAACTACACTATCTCGCTATCCAACATTTTTTATAACTACACTATCTCGCTATCCAACATCTCTTATAACTACACTATCTCTCTAACAAAAATATTTTATAACTACATTATCTCGCTGACAGATGAAATGTTTTAACCTTGCATTCTTGTATCTTATCTGTTTGTTTGTTTGTATGTTTGTTTGTTTGTTTGTTTGGTGTTTTACGTCATTTTCAACACATGCAATGTTATATATGACGGTCGATTTGTTTGTGATGGAGGCAGACCACCCACTTTTCCTGGGTAGAACCAGTACTATACACCTCCCGCCATCAGTAAGAATCGACACTTCCTCACGTACAAGTCGAGCTCCCAGTGGGATTCGAACCCGCAGCTGTGAGAGGCGAATGTTTACAACGCAACGTCGTTAACCATTCGGCCACAGACACGCTTATATCTTATATTTTCTGAACATCAGGAATTCACGCTGAGGAATGAAGACAACAAGATATAGTGAAATGTTTATTTTAATTTTCAAAATGTAACGTATAAACTTGTATATATGTGAATTACTACACAATCCATATACGGCTACCAGTCGGTGTTCATGAAGCACATTACCAAAGAGGATATCCTACAGTCAGTAGCCATAAGTATGAAAGCAGTGTATTCAACAATCAGTAGCCATCAGAATGAGAGTAGTGTATGCTATAATTAGTGACCTTCAGTATGAGAGTACTGTATACTACAATCAGTAGCCACCAGTAGGAGAGTAGCGTATACTGCAATCAGTAGCCATCAGTATGAGAGTAGTGTGTATTACAATCAGTTGCCATCAGTATGAGAGTAGTGTATACTACATTCAGTAGCCATCAGAATGAGAGTAGTATATACTACAATCAGTAACCATCAGTATGCGAGTAGTGTATACTACAATCAGTAACCATCAGTATGAGAGTAGTGTATACTACAAGCAGTAGCCATCAGTATGAAAATAGTGTATACTACAGTCAATAGCCATCAATATGAAAGTAGCATATACTACAGTCAGTAGCCATCAGTATGAAAGTAACGTATACTACTATCAGTAGCCATCAGTATGAGAGTATTGTATATTACAATCAGTAGCAATCGGTATGAAAGTAGTGTACAACAGCAAATCGAGTGTTTAACGCGAAACACTGCTATTATTAAGTGCATTTCAGTAAAGAAACAGAAGTAAAACACGTTTTTAAATCAGTGAATTGTATGTATCCATAATATTAATAATTCGTATGTACAGATGTGTACAACATAATTTGTATGTCCTTATGTTCAAATAACATTTAACACATGTGTAATAATATGTAGATACCCATCATACACTGACCTCCATTACACATCGCATACACTAACGTGTTCGTGTAATATACATCGCAAACACCAATTTGTCCATGTAATACACATCGCATATACTAACTTGTCCATGGAATTCACATCGCATACACTAACGTGTCCGTGTAATACACATCGCATACACTAACGTGTCCGTGCAATACACGTTGCATACACTAACTCGTCCGTGTAATACACATAGCATACAAGAACTTATAAACATCGCATACATGAACTTGCCTGTGTAATGCACATCGCAGCCAGAAACTTGTCCGTGCAATACACATCGCAGACACTAACTTTTCCGTGTAATACACGTCGCAGACACTAACTTGTCTGAGTAAAACACATCGCATACACTAAATTATCTGAGTAATACACGTCGCAGACACAAACTTGTCCGTTTAATACACATCGCAAACACTAACTTTTCCGTGTAATACACGACGCAGACACTAACTTGTCTGAGTAAAACACATCGGATACACTAACTTGTCTGAGTAATACACGTCGCATACACCAAGTTGTCCGTGTAATACACGTCGAATACACCAACTTGTTCATGTAATACACGTCGCATACACCAACTTTTTCATGTAATACACATGGAATCACATGAGGTTCGAATTGAACTGAATTGGATTTTACGACGATCAAGCACATGACAGGTTATATGGCGCCTAACAGGAATAAACATGCCAAGCTCATCCTCCATTTGCATCAAGATAAAATATGGAGTATTGGCATAGAACCTTCTAACCTGCTGAACTGCAGAATTGCTGCACATTCTATAGAAGACACTCCTTATACGATGAAGCCGCGGGGGTGGGGTGTCCTAACCCTCAGGTGGGATTTGCAGTGGTTGTATTCTGTGAATTAAAACGATTATTTCGCTGTTGTATTCTACCCCGGCAATCACACGGGGATATATGAAGTTCGTTAACAACGTTTACAGTGTTGAGCAAATCACTCAGTTCTATTGGACGAGTACCGAGCAGACAGAATCCAAATTTGGATTTCATTTCCAATGTTATTCAGTTTATACTCAACACTTTACAATTACCTATTTATTTCACACCTGTATAATTCTAACCAAACCTTGTATTTGTAGTTTCTTCATCAACTTCAAACTTCATATTTCCGTTATTAATCGAGTAGAACAAAAGCTTTTTTTTTCAACCTGAATGACACTGTGTAAATCATATTTTGAAGGAAAACAACAACAACAACAAAACAATATACATGTATAAATGTTCAAAATTTGAATTAAACTAAATCGTGAGATAAATCGTGAATGACTCATTGAGGTTAACTGCATGAGTTATCTTCCCATATTACAAATACAGGATTTGGGCTCAATAAAGATTGCTGGGACTCTAGATACCAGAAGGTGTACAATATGTTTTGACTGTTTTAGGTACACTAGTACAATAGTGGAAATACGGGATGGTCACATGGTTAACAATATAGAAAAAAATTGGTTAGATGTATACAAGTGTGAAATAATATGAGTTCGTTGTGCATCACTTGTAAAATAAGGTCAGCTCTCATACAGAGACATGTACGTGACTCTCTATTGAAAGCTATTTACATCCATGGAAAATCTGGTCAAAATTGGTTCCGAGGAGAAGTGCTGTAAGAATGTACGGGAGACGACGGCAGACGTATACAGAGGGCGATCACGATGTTGACTTTTTGAATTTGGCTGAGGTGAGCTATAACATAATGCATTCTATAGATATAATGAGCAAGTGACGAATACATACATTTCTGCTCGCAAACATCTTGACACTGACAAACTTGAAATAAATAAAGATGGAAATAAATATGTTGATAACTTAAGCCGTTCTTAAACTTAAACTTAAGTGTGCTCTATTATGGAATGCACACTTTGTCAATATGATTCAATAACAAACTGTAAAGAAAAGACGTAAAGGGGCAGACGGTAATTATGAGAGTATTGTTCACTTTACATTATCCAGGAATATACATATCTTGAGTTTACCTCTTTGTTTCTTTAAAAAGAGGCCCAAGTTGCTATTAGACGCTATATGTATTGATATTGAATATATACTAACCATCTTCGCATGTGTCTTCTTTTGGGTAATTTTATCAACACGTCGTTTTCATTTTGTTTCAGTTTCATTGAAGTATATCCAACAACGACGTTGTACCAGATTTAACCAATGTATTGTGTTTTTAAATTCACCATTAAATACATAAACGTACCATTAAAATTTCCAAATGTGAAGATGCTTCAAATGATTTTTTAATGATTTTTTTACATGCAAAGCTGTAATGATGATTTTACAAACTATGCATGATTTGCAATGATTTGGAAATACAGTGCCTCTGGCAATTTAGTTATCCTTCCTTAAAATAAGGATTAAACTAAAATAAAAAATAAATATGTAAAACTTCCAACAATACATGCGAGAGAGAGAGAGAGTTTGGTATGCAGTGGATAGTGCGGTTGACTTAAAATCGGTAAACCAGGACCTCACCGGTATCACTGAGTTTCGTCCTATAGCAAGACACGTTCACCTAGCCTCGTCCGTCGGATGGGAAAGTAAAACGAGTGGTCCCGTGTATCGGAGAATAACTACCATCCGAACACATTAAAGAACCATAGCAACCTATACGATACTAAGAGTATGGCACGGTCTCAGGATTTCTATGTATCCGTCCCTTCTCTCTGGGACAGCTCTAAATAACATATAATGTGTTGATGAGCCGTTAAACAACGTTCAGTTCGTTATTCAGTGTATCAGTATTCTAGGTAATATGTAATTCGTTATGCAGTGTATCAGTATTCTAGGTAATATGTAATTCGTTATGCAGTGTATCAGTATTCTAGGTAATATGTAATTCGTTATTCAGTGTATCAGTATTCTAGGTAATATGTAATTCGTTATTCAGTGTATCAGTATTCTAGGTAATATGTAATTCGTTATGCAGTGTATCAGTATTCTAGGTAATATGTAATTCCACATAAAGTAACCAATTGTATGACAAGCAAAACAATATGGTAAATCCAGTAAATAAAAAAGTGGCATAAATGAAATGGATATGACTGAGTATTGCGCAAGCTACACAATTATATTAACTACGTTTAACACGTATTGCGCCTTTTGATATTTACCTAACTTTCCAAACAGTTAAGCTTCTCCCTACTTCTACGTTCAGCATTTACCAAACAAAATAGGAATGGAACTATAAGCTAGGGTTTTATTGGACTATATATACGCGTTTATACTGCTGCTTTTCATATGAATAGAATGTGTTCGTCTTATTTGACATGAAACACTTTGACAACATTGCCACTCATTCCCACATATAGTTTGTCCTCACTATCAGAGTATGTAATTGAGTATGGAAGAGTCACTCCATGTTCCTGTCCCAGTAGTATCTGCATCTTGGTACAATTGGCTGTTATCTGATGGACGTTATTGGAACCCTGGCCACATACATACACTGTCCCTGTCCTGTCTATAGCCAGACCGTCTGGGCTCTTCAGGTTATCATCCTTGTAGACTGCCTTCACGGTACCGTCCATCGTCATACACGTCACTGTGTGCTTGGTGTAATCAGACACGTACATGGCCGTCTTATCCGGGCTGATCGCTATATACCTCGGATCAATAAACAGTTGTGCACCGTTGGAATCTGTATTCAGACTTCTCAACACAGACCCGTTCATGTCCATCATTTCAACTTTACCTGGGCTCTGAAACGTCACTATAAGTGTCCCGTCATTGGGTACAAGTCCAAAACACTGACCATTTGCCTTTATCTCTCGACCCTTGGACAAGGAGGAAGAAGTTGTAGACAGGAGCTGGATCTTTTTCTCCCGTAGACTGTCACGGCTACTTGACTGTGGTCGATCATAGTTACGTTCCATGGGTTAGATGTCAGTTGTACTTCAGACGTAACCTTGTTTTGTTTAATGTCCACTAGTTTGACCTTCTTGTTGTTACAGTCAGCAATGACGAGTTGGTTGTCGGATAGTAGGCATGATCCCGTGATATAGTAGGCAGTGGAATCAGTGGATGACTTAACATCGAGGTCGGCAACATGGGCAGGTGTAACTGATTTCCGCAACAAATCGGGTGCTGGTGAAATGGATTTCTGCAACGCAGGTAACATCACTAACTGTCCTAATACTTTCTGGTTAATCTCGACAGAAGATGACTGTTCCATTTTAGTAAACGTGTACTTTCTGATTGTGTTGTCGGCCTCTATTTTTCTCAGACTGTCTTCTAATGTTTGTATTTGATCGGTCGCGTTTATCACTTCTACAAAAATTTGACTGTTTTGATTCGTTTGTTGCAATTTTTCAAGTTTGGTCGTCATTGATCGAATTTCAGATATTACGGCGTTGCTTGTGTCGGAAATAGAGCTCATCATCTTCAAATCTTCATCTCTGAATACTGTAATCAATTTCTCTACGTCTTCCTTCGCTTTGGAGTGGTATGTTTCAATTTCCTCCACATGTTTCTGTGACAGACTCAATGTACGGCCATATTGTTGTTCTAGTCCATTTAATTTCTTCATTAACTCTTTATATTGGACATTCTGAACAATTCCTTCAGATACGTCGGATAATTTGCTTATCGTACAGCCTATGTGGCCAATCTTCACGCATCGCTGGCATCCTAGCTGGTCGTGTGATTTGCAGAAAAAGCTAATAATCTCACCTTTATGTCGAGCGCACAGTTCCGTGCACATGTCAGTCGTCGTAGACGAAGGCTTAATCTTAGGCATTTGGGACTTGTCTAGCAGTGTGTGATGTCTACATGGTTTGGCTCTACGATGTGTCGTGAAACACGTGACAGTCGGTACAGTAGCCCTCGGCAGGGAGATGTTCACCATCGTCACCACACGGCTGACATAAGATGTCCGTCATTTCATCTGATCCCACGTCTGCGGATGCCATGAAGATGTTCTGTGAACAATAATAAATAGTTTTACCCAATTATATTTAACCAAATTATATTTTACCCAATTATAGTTTACCCAATTATATTTTACCCAATTATATGAATGCATTTTAAAGGAGTACTCCGATTATAATCTCCTATTGATGTAATGAATGTGTCGTTAACGGGCCTATGTTCGTGAGTGTGAATATTATTATAAATGTGTGAATAGTTTTTAAAGGGGCACCCTTTCTTGATAAAAATGATATATAGTGTCCTATAGAAACCGCAGCGTCCGAACGCAATGGCATCGTAGATCCGCACTGTACTGCAAACAAGGACTTGATAATACAACGAAAGAGACAAAAAACAGATAAGCAACATATCTTATCTTAGGTTATTAAGAGCCGCCCGAGAGAGGAGGGAAGGATAGTTAGAAATGCAGAACCGTGCTCTATTCTTACTATCGAATATATTTCTTACGCAGGAGGAATGCTGGTAAATAAAAACACACCGGTATACATTTCCCCGCCACCCGCCCCAGACGAGGCTACTCCAATGCTGGTAACTTGTACATGCAGTTAATATGTGTTTGCTTTTTACGTTTTTCCAAGCATTCAATAACCAATAATGGTTTCATTTCAATTAATATGATGTTTAAACATTTTATTATGAATATTGAGATAAGCAACCACAGAAAGGGACAGAATTCAGGGATGATCGCTATCTTGATTTTTGAAAAGATTCAGCAGGTTCTTCAAATGTTCTTCAGCATCTGTTGTTAAGGACTATTGGTTCTCCATTTTTAAAATAAGATCCAAAATCATTTCGAAATTTGGATGATGTGATAAAACGGCTCATTAAAAATGGCTTATTTTATTCAGAAATGATGTCTCGTCTGCTATCGCTAGATAAATGGACTATTCTATGGACCAATGTATTTCATATAAAAAAAATGTGTGAAATTTTAGCAAACTTTTCGGATATAAAGGGCACAATTTCTGCCATATAAATATTCTTTCTAATATTATATTTACATCAACAGTGTTGAATTACTGTCATGTACTATATGGTTGACATTGCTCATGCCTAAAGTATGCAATTGGTTGAAAATTTCCCTTGACCATATTCCATCCATTTTGTATATTTCTTTTAGAGATGGCGGACAAATAGCTCTTACGGATCTTGTTCCTAGTGGTGGGGAGGTGTATGTGTGGGGGCGTGGGGTGGGGATTTGTATATATAAGTGTACATCACTGTTAGACATACAATTGCGTGAGATAATGGTGTTATTCAAATTTGTGTCAATGATCAGAACGGTTTGTATGTTGTAAACATATTAAACATGATTAAAGGACTTTCATTATTTTTGTTTTGGTTCTAAAAAACAATAACGAGCTATCAACAAAGTTATTTAGTGTAGCTAAAATATTTACTTTTTTTTCAATTCAATATAACACTGATATTCAAAGAAACTAAATATGTGTCCTTGGGATACGGATGCCCATACATAAAACAATCCACGGACATAAAATTTGAGGAAAAAGGGGCCGTTACTTCGGTAATAGACGGTCGATTGTGACGCGAAATCGAGATGCACATATTGAAGCATGCTGACGTTTAGAAACACTCAGTTGGAAACTGTGGGAGGAGTTAGATACACGATATATTTTAATATATTTTAGAGACAACAACAACACCTACATGTGCATGCCTACTAATTGCTCAGGGTTACATGTATACTGGTGAAACAATCCCGTCTGGCAATTTGGTCACTCATGGTTGTTTTTACGTGTGTTTTTTATAAGGTGGGCATTTATATAACTTTTTATGCTTAAAAGATACGTCAATTTTATACGAAATGTGTCCATGGAACACGGATACTCTGCTGGGCATTCTGGGTTGTAATATAGCAGCATCATTGAACAAGGGGCGTTGTTTTGGGATATGTTTTAGTAAAGCAATTAAAATGTGTTTGAATGAAATATTGAATAGTGTAGAGTAATTGATGACTTAGAATGCAATGAGAGCCTTAACCAGAGAATGAATTGTAAACAGTATGTCAAGGGCAGTGCCGGTGACATACCGTTGGTCGAACAATATAGAACCATTCTGGATATACTATATATGACGATTAAAGAGTGTACGGCTATCGTCGACTTAGAAATGAGATAATATAAAACCTTAACCAGTTTCCATCCTCGAAACAAGAAGGCCAATATTGCACTGAACCGCTCAGCTGATGATCCTCGCAAAGACGAAAACAATGTTAAACACGCTTATAATTTTATAACAGAATGATGTCACGCAGTCGATGGCGCAACAAATTCCCGTGCCCGCCTGAACGTGTTCATGCAATGTAAGAGTATATACGGTTATAGTGTGGGATCTCAATAGTTTCCTAGTTATGACCCAAGGGGTTATGTTCCAAAGGGTTGGGTGTGAATTGCGGGTCCAATGATGATTATATGGTTATATCCGTCTGTTCATGCCCAAATAAGTGTAGGTATGCTTCTCAACAGTTTCCAATATATGACCAAGGAGTTATGCCCCCAGGAGTGGGGATAACCTACAGGACCGATGCTGATTGGATGGTTGCATCCGCCTGTTCATGCCTTGTGAGTGTATTTATGGTTATAGGGTGGGAACACAACGGTTTCCAAGTTCTGACTCAGGTGCTCTGTCACCAGGGGTGGGGATGGGGGATGGGACGGACCCCAGGGCCCATACGTTCAGATGGTTGTATTGTTATTTGCATTTGTTCATTCTCAGTAATTGTATAGCTATGGTTTCAGAGAAAAAAAATCGTTTATAGTTTTCCCTATATAAGTCTATGTTAAACCTGTGACCCCTGGGGAAAAGACATATTGACTCCATTGTCTCGGTTTGAACAACCTTGATAGATGACAATACGACTGGGGCACATGCAAAACATTAGACCTCCAGCTCACGTAATTTCAGAGAAGATGATAGTTATACCATATGATAGACAAGTCATGCTTATTATATCATATAATAGACAAGTCATGATTGTTATATCATAAAATAGACAAGCCGTGCTTGTTATACCATATAATAGACACGTCATGATTGTTATACCATATAATAGACAAGTCGTGCTAGTTATACCATATAATAGACAAGTCGTGCTTGTTATACCATATAATAGACAAGGCATGCTTGTTATACCATATAATATACAAGGCATGATTGTTATATCATATAATATACAAGGCATGCTTGTTATACCATATAATAGACAAATCATGCTTATTATACCATATGATAGACAAGCCATGCTTGTTACACCATATAATATACAAGGCATGCTTGTTATACCATATAATATACAAGGCATGCTTATACCATATAATAGACAAATCATGCTTATTATACCATATGATAGACAAGCCATGCTTGTTATACCATATAATATACAAGGCATGCTTGTTATACCATATAATAGACAAGTCATGCTTGTTATACCATATAATATACAAGGCATGCTTGTTATACCATATAATATATAACGCATGCTAGTTATACCATATAATAGACAAATTATGCTTATTATACCATATGATAGACAAGTCATGCTTGTTATACCATATGATAGACAAACCATGCTTGTTATACCATATAATATACAAGGCATGCTTGTTATACCATATGATAGACAAACCATGCTTGTTATACCATATAATATATAACGCATGCTAGTTATACCATATAATAGACAAGTCATGGTAGTTATACCATACAATATACAAGGCATGCTTGTTATACCATATAATAGACAAGTCATGCTTGTTATACCATATAGTAGACAAGGCGTGCTTGTTATACCATATAACAGACAAGCCATTCGTGTTATACCATAGAATAGACAAGGCATGTTTGTTATACCATATAATACACAAGTCATGCTTGTTATACCATATAGTAGACAAGGCGTGCTTTTTATACCATACAATAGACAAATCATGCTTATTATACCATATAATAGACAAGCCATGCTTGTTATACCATATAATATACAAGGCATGCTTGTTATACCATATAATAGACAAGTCATGCTAGTTATACCATATAATAGACAAATCATGCTTATTATACCATATGATAAACAAGTCATGCTTGTTATACCATATGATAGACAAACCATGCTTGTTATACCATTTAATATACAAGGCATGCTTGTTATACCATATGATAGACAAACCATGCTTGTTATACCATATAATATATAACGCATGCTAGTTATACCATATATTAGACAAGTCATGCTAGTTATACCATATAAAAGACAAATCATGCTTAATATACCATATGATAGACAAGTCATGCTTGTTATACCATATAATATACAAGGCATGCTTGTTATACCATATGATAGACAAGCCATGCTTGTTATACCATATAAAATACAAGGCACGCTTGTTATACATATGATAGACAAATCATGCTTATTATACCATACGATAGACAAGCCATGCTTGTTAAACCATATAATATATAACGCATGCTAGTTATACCATATAATAGACAAGTCATGCTAGTTATACCATATAATATACAAGACATGCTTGTTATACCATATGATAGACAAATCATCCTTATTATACCATACGATAGACAATCCATGCTTGTTATACCATATAATATACAAGCCATGCTTGTTATACCATACGATAGACAAGGTATGCCTGTTATACCATATGATAGACAAGACATGCTTGTTATACCATATAATATATAATATACAAGCCATGCTCGTTATACCGTATGATAGAAAAGCCATGCTCGTTATACCATATGATAGACAAGCCATGCTAGTTATACCATATGATAGACAAGCCATGCTCGTTATACCATATAATAGACAAGCCATGCTCATTATACCATATGATAGACAAGCCATGCTCGCTATACTGTATGATAGAAAAGCCATGCTCGTTATACCATATTATAGACAAGCCATGCTCGTTATACCATACAATAGACAAGCCATGCTCATTATACCATATGATAGACTAGCCATGCTCGCTATACCGTATGATAGAAAATCCATGCTCGTTATACCATATGACAGACAGGCCATGCTCGTTTTACCATATAACAGACAAGCCATGCTTGCTATACCATATGAAAGACAAGCCAGACTTGTTATACCATATGATAGACAAACCATGCCCGTTATACAATATAATAGACAAGTCATGCGTGTTATATCATATAATAGACAAAGCATGCGTGTTATACCATAAACTAGACAAGGCATGCTTGTTTTACCATAGAATAGACAAGGCATTCTTGTTATACCATATAATAGACAAACCACGCTTGTTATACCATATAATAGACAAGCCACGCTTGATATACGATAGAATAGACAAGGTGTGCTTGTTATACCATATAATAGACAAGTCGCGCTTGTTATACCATATAATAGACAAGCCACGCTTGTTATACCATATAATAGACAAGGCGCGCTTGTTATACCATATAATAGACAAGGCGTGCTTGTTATACCATATAATAGACAAGCCACGCTTGTTATACCATATTATAGACAAGGCGCGCTTGTTATACCATATAATAGACAAGCGATGCATGTTATACCATATAATAGACAAGCCATGCTTGTTATACCATATAATAGACAAGTCACGCTTGTTATTTCATAGAATAGACAAGGCGTGCTTGTTATACCATATAATAGACAAGCCGTGCGTGTTATACCATATAATAGACAAGTCAAGCTTTTTATATCATAGAATAGACAAGGCATGCTTGTTATTCCATATGATAGACAAGTCACGCTTTTTATACCACATAATAGACAAGACATGCTTGTGTTATACCATATAATAGATACGCCATGCTTGTTATACCATACACTATACAAGTCATAGTTGTTATACCATATGATAGATATGCCCTGCTTTTTATACCATATAACAGACAAGCCATGCTTGTTATACCATATAACAGACAAGCCGTTCTTGTTATACCATATAACAGACAAGCCATGCTTGTTATACCATATAACAGACAAGCCGTTTTTGTTATACCATATAATAGACAAGCCATGCTTGTTATACCATATGATATACACGCCAGGCTTGTTATACCATTTGATAGACAAGCCATGCTTGTTATACCATATAATAGACACGACAGGCATTTCATACCATATGATAGACAAGCCATGCTTGTTATAGCATATAATAGACAAGTCATGATTGTTATACCATTTATAGACAGGCAATGCTTGTTATAAAGCATAATAGACAAGCCATGCTTGTTATACCTTATAACAGACAAACTATGCTTGTTATGCCATAAAACAGACGCCATGCTTGATATACCATATAAAAGACACGCCAGGCTTGTTATAACATATAACAGACAAACCATGCTTGTTATATCATATACCAGACAAGCCATGCTTCTTACACCATATAATAGACAAGCAATGTTTATTATACCATATAACAGACAAATCATGCTTGTTATACCATATTATAGACACTCCTTGCTTGTTATTTCATATAATAGGCAAGTCAAGCTTGTTTAACCATATAATAGACATATGCTTGTTTTAGCATATAATAGACAAGACATGCTTGTTATACCATATAATAGACAAGCCATGCTCGTTATACAATATAACAGACACGCCACGATTGTTATACCATATAATAGACAAGCAATGCTTGTTATACCATATAATAGACAATCCATGCTTGTTATACTATATAATAGACAAGCCATATTTGTTTCTTATACCATATAATAGACTAGACAGGCTTGTTATATCATAAAATAGATAAGACATGCTTGTTAAAACATATGATAGAAATCCATGCTGTTATACCATATAACACACAAGCCATGTTTGTTATACCATATAACAGACAAGCCATGCTTGTTATACCTTATAATAGACAAGCCATGCTTGTTATAACCATATAAAAGACAAGACATGATTGTTATACCATATAACAGACAAGCCATGCCTGTTAAACCAATTAATAGACAAAGTATGCGTGTTTTACCATATAACAGACAAGCAATGCCTGTTATACCATATAATCAGACAAGCCATGCTTGTTATTCCATATAATAGACGAGACATGCGTGTTATACCATATAATAGACAATAGACAATACATGCTTGTTATACCTTATAATAGACAAGCCATGCTTGTTATAACCATATAATAGACAAGACATGCTTGTTATACCATATAACAGACAAGCCATGCCTGATATACCATATAATAGACAAGGCAATGCTTGTTATAGCATATAGCAGACAAGCCATGCTTGTTATACCATATAACAGACAAGTCATTCTTGTTTACTTGTTATACCATATAACAGACAAGCCATTCTTTTTATACCATATAATAGACAAGGCATGTTTGTTATACCATATAATAAACAAGCCATGCTTGTTATACCATATAGTCTACAAGGCGTGCTTTTTATACCATACAATATACAAGGCATGCTTGTTATACATATAATAGACAAGTCATGCTTGTTATACCATATAGTAGACAATGCGTGCTTGTTATACCATATAACAGACAAGCCATTCTTGTTATACCATAGAATAGACAAGGCATGTTTGTTATACCATATAATACACAAGTCATGCTTGTTTTACCATATAGTAGACAAGGCGTGCTTTTTATACCATACAATAGACAAGGCATGCTTGTTATACCATATAATTGACAGTCATGCTTGTTATACCATATAGTAGACAAGGCGTGCTTGTTATACCATATAATACACAAGGCATGTTTGTTATACCATATAATACACAAGGCATGCTTGTTATACCATATAGTAGACAATGCGTGCTTGTTATAGCATATAATAGACAAGCCATAATTGTTATACCATATAACAGACAAGGCATGCTTGTTATACCACATAAAAGACACGTAATACTTCTTATTAGATATATCAAACAAGCCATGCGGCTTATAGTAAATATATATGGTGTTATTTAAACATGCGGCACCAACAAATGAAATTAACTTTAATGGGCCATTACATCTGTATATTACCCTTTGTGTCGGCTAATCAACACATTATAGGTTATGTAGAACCTTTCGAGAGACAGGGGAAGCATACAAAAAGAGCCGAGAACCTGCCCTACTCTTACTAACTTATAGATTTCTATGGTTATTTAATTTGATTGGAAGATAGACTCCGATACACGAGACCGCCCGATTCACGTCACTATCCGATGGACGAGGATAAGGGAAATGTTTTTGCCCAAGACAACACCGACGAAATTCAGTGGCGCCGGTGGCGGGGACATTTACTCCTACATCTATATTGATGACTTTGTCTTTGGATATAAATTTCGGTCCAGTGGGTAGCAAAGTTTATCAGGGTACAGAGTCCAAGCACATTGAAGAACTATAGGAATCTATTCGATAGTAATAGTAGGGAAATGGTCTCTCTCTCTCTCTCTCTCTCTTTATGTCTCTCTCTCTAACCGCTTAACATCGATTTAAATTGTTAAATGCGTACACCATGTTTTGGTGGGTATCTACGGGTACGTCTTGAAATTGAGAAATAACGATGTGTTCTATTATATAGGGCCTAAGCATAATGGATAAGCCTATTATGACCCCTGGTGTATACGGAATATCATTGTACTCGTACACAGTAATATGTGCTATCCCAGAATACACACCAGGGTTAATTAAGCATGTTACGCCTGATGCCATTAACACATTATGGAGAATTCACATTGTGGATCTGACCAACACGGTACTAACAACACATTCTGATTGATATGACATCTTTATTACAAACAGGAATATATTTAAAAAGTTACATTCCACAACAAAATGCCCGATGTACTCGCTTTAACATTTGTAGGTTATGTCAGCCCAAGCCTGTTAACATCTGACATATCTTGCACGGTTTATTAATCACCAATTATATATACGTCACTAAACCTTAATATATTGTTTAAACATTGTTTTATTTCAAAGATAATGTACTATTCAAATGTTACAACAATAATAAATAGCCTAATATTTAGATAAATAAGTAGGGATATCGGATTTCAGGTTACGATCAATAACTGATTAAGCATATTTAACAACCAAAAGCGACACATTTAAACACTGCACCCGATTCTCATCTTGGTTAACAACTGTTCAAAAGGCATACACTCATATTGAGCACATATCAGTTAAGCGAAGTATATATACTGCTATACAATATATAAGGATAAGAGGGCGGGGTTGGGAGGGGACGCCAAATCACAACCTCCCCTGAACCAGTTTTAAAACGGAAGTCGTTATACTGTATTTACTCACATTTAAGGTATAATATAACATTTAACATTAATTTGTTGTCCCGAACGCCGGATTCTCCAACCGCCCCTTTCATCCCACTCCTTCCCAGCTCGAAGATTCAGAATACTGATGTAATAAAGATACTAGGCCGACCATAACACAAATGTTGGTTTGCTTACACTAATTAAGGTTCATCCTTAATACATACACTTCTCAAAACTGCTAACTACACCGCTCACGTTTTGGGTTATATATATCGATGGGTTGAATGTTTTTCAATAAAATAAAAAGGAAATACCAATTCAATCATTTTTACATCATTTCATTTTATTTTTTTCTATGGGCAATGCTAGAACTAAACCACAATAAGCAATTACAAACGACCCATGTAAACCACTAAAGTCACACTTTTATGAACAAGAAAACAACAACATTCGGGTGGTAGTGATGATGGTGTGTTGGGATGGTTGGGGTGGGGGGGGAGAGGGGGGGGGGGAGAGGGGGGGGGGGGTGGGGGGGGGGGGGGGGGGGCGGGGGCAAGGGGGGTAACACAAGTTGACCAAAACAACATAGAAATATGTAAAAAAAAAAAAAAAGTTTCCAGTGGGGGTGGAGGGTGGGTGAGGGGCGTAATGGTGGTGGGGGGGGGGGGGGGGGTGCAACATAGCTTTATGTGTAAGAATTGACCAAAACAACACAGAAATATGGTAAAAAATATATAAAAAATCGAGTTTCAAGTGGGGCAGGCGGGGAGTGGGGGAGGGGTGGTGGCAGGGCCACATAAGAATAAGAGACAGAAATATGTAAAAAAAAAAAAATATATATATCGAGTTTCGAGTGGAGAATATAAGAGCCGTAACTCCGCCGTTAATGGTCCGATCTGGTTGGTTTTCGAACTTGGCCAGTAGAAATAATAAAATTTACCAAAACAGTACAGAAATATAAAAAAAATATATAGTTTAGTCCTGTGGGGGGTTAGGGGTGTGGGGAGGGGGGGGGTAGGTGGTGCGGGGGGCATAGCAATATGTGTACGAATTGACCAGAACAACAAAGAAATATGAAGAAAACAAATAGAGATTCGAGTCGGTGGGGGGGGGGGGGGGGGGGGGGGGGCGGGGGGGCCAACATAGCTATATGTGTAAAAATTGACCAAAACAATACAGAAATATGAAGAAGAAAAAATAGTTGAGAGTCGGGGGAGGCGGGGTGCCGGTGGGTTGTGCGGGGGGCGGGGGCGGGGACGGGAGTAGGGGCGGTGTAACATAGATATACTGTGTAAGAATTGACCAAAACAACACAGAAATATGTAAAAAAAAAAAAAATGAGTTGTCGAGTGTGTGTGTGTTGGGGGGGTGTAGAGGACGGTGTAGAGGGGATGGGGGGGGGGGGGGGGCGGCAACATAGCTATATGTGTAAGAATTGACCAAAACAACAGAAATATGTAAAAAAAAATGGAGGGGGAGAGGGGTGTGTGTGGGGGTGGGGGTGGTGGTTGTCGCGGAGGAGGGAGCTCATGCATGGGTGAAGTACAAATAAGATACATAATGATATAAGATCCCAAACCAATATTATAACTATATATACACCAGCTTACATGCAAACCTAGATCTGCCTTTATTGCACATGTTATGGGCCGTCACAATTTGGGTTCCATGGGAGCCCAGAATTTGCGGAAGGCAACATTACTTAAGCAACCCTTTATAACATACTATAAGGAAACCAAGTCCCAAATTTAGTTGAGCTAGGATGGGACGTTGTGCTTTATAAAAAGAAATCGTTGTGTGTTTGGAAGAGCTGAACATGGTGATTTTGTTTACGAAAACAATAACTGTCACTAGTATTCAAATCCCCCATCCACCCTCGCCCCCCCTCCCCACGAGTTGTCGGTTGTCAGTTGTCCGTCGCCCGTCGTCGTCCGCTAACTTTTGCCTTTTGAACACTCTTGCAACTTCATTATTATTATCTTTACCAAACTGCTAATTTTCATATATTTTATATTCTCTTTATTACTGTAGAATAATAAACGAATAAAACAGGTAATGTTAACAATACTATAAATATAACAAAAATATTACATTTAAATCGGCTTGAAACATGTGTAGTTTAAAAACACTACACATTGTTTTACGCTTGTAGCAATAAACGGTTCTATTCTATTCTGTCGACGGTGCATGGTGGGTTGCGTATGGTGAACTAATATGCGCATTAAACTCTGGGTAAGAATTTCAATCAAGATGGCGGTAACTCTCGATAATTCGGAAATATGTCGATATATTCGTGATAAATTTGGATAATCCGAGATATTTCATCGTGGCAGGTGAATTTTGAAACACCTATCGACTCAAAAAAAAATCTTCTTTCAACCTGTGCATATATAATGTACAAACAATGCTGTTTAAAAGCGTGAAACCTTCCCAACAGATTCCGTAGGGAAAGTCCAGTCGTAAAATGTGCAATAATCAATACACGTTGATGCTCGCCAATACGAAAAATTTCAAAAGAGCATTAAACGTATATTTTAACACACTAATGTCAATGATATGCAAGAAAAAGAATCAATCATGGGTATCCGGTTCAGATAGGGAATTCCAATCCTCGATATAATTGTTTTAGTCAGAACCCCGGCAGAGTCGCGGTTCCACTAAAAGCAATTATACATCGGGTTGGAATTCCCGATCTTTACCGGATACCCATGAACGATACTTATTATGTTCGCGCCCGTCTGCAAAAATGCCATAAGACTATACGCATGACGTCCTCACGGGTTATTACACCACATCATCACTGCCTTAGATCTAAGTTTAGCGTATGCATATACCGCGATTCCACAAGGATAATCCCATGATGTCCTCACGGGTTATTACACCACCGCCTCACGACTATCCACATTACACATGGGCAATCAGAGAGACAGGACTCGGCGTGTAGCAGTTGTTATTCTATATTTGAAAAGTCAAAAGCACATTTCATTTAAGGCGGGTATACTGGATGCAGTCTGTCATTTTGTAGAGATACTGCCTTCCAATGAACATAATAGTGTTTATCCAATAACTTTTACGAACGCTTTAGAACAGTAAACCAACGTTTAACATGGCAGTGTTATAACATTAATTCAGACCTAGTAGACTGAAAGAAATAGGTGAAAATGTGTGCTTCCCTAAATGACGAACGCTTTTAAACCAGTTTATCAAACTCACATTTTACAGATGGCATTATAATAAAATGCAGGTGAAGATCAATTTTGCGCATCCATTGTCATTGGCGATCGAGTCTTTGCTTCTGCCTGATAAAACAAAAGTGAAATGTTTGGTTACAAAAAATTGCAAAAAATTAAATAGGTTTTAGTGTAATGAACCCGACAGATATTATAACACATTACCAAAGCACGTAAAGTTTGATTATCAGTCATAGGGTCATTCTACGTGTCCTCGTAGCACAGTTGTTGACGCACTTGCTCACAACGAAACATTAATTCGATTCATCGTCTCGGCTTTGTACGTGAGTGCACGGTTGTTGTCCTCTCGGACACGTGAGCTTCCCCCGCGATCTCCGGTTAACCACATCAACATCATGGTGACACTGTTATTCGCTTCACTGAGTATGAATTCTATAAGTTTCTTCTTATTATTTTATCCTTCAGTTACTGATTCAGAAGATCATTTCGGGTACGACGGTTTAATACAGTGCTTAACAATATATATCTGTGGTCTCACACATCGATTGTTATATCACAATGTTATTTTAAATTGCTGTACATATGCCAACTAATTTTTGATAGTAAATGAGTTTGAGTACTGGCACAGGGATAAGGAGTTTAAACGCACCCATCTTGCTGGCCGAAGTGATTGCTGTGAGTATCTGACCCCATTGGACAACCGTTCTAGGGTGAAACTAGTATTTATGTGAGTCTTTGTTGGTATAGGAGTGTTTGAAGCCTGGCTAGTTTGAACATTTATGTTACGGTGTCTTGTTCCTAAGTCTTTAAACATGAACAATATGATGTATGCCTTTAAGAACAAGATCCGTCTGAATCTGATTCTGCGTGTTTCTAGTAGTGGCCAATCGAGTATGGGCCATGCCTGATTCTGCGTGTTTCAAGTAGTGGCCAGTAGAGTATGTCTAATACTGAACTTGTATTATGTACCTTGTTTCATAATGAACAGACACATTAGAAGGGAGAATTTCATTAAAGGGATGTTTGATTGATTTATACAGCTATTCATTTACGTTTGATTGATTTATACAGCTATGCATTTATGTTTGTCTGATTTATACAGCTATGCATTGATGTTTGATTGATTTATACACTATGCATTTATGTTTGATTGATTTATACAGCTATGCATTTATGTTCGATTGATTTATACTGCTATGAATTTATGTTTGATTGATTTATAAAGCTATACATTTATGTTTGTCTGATTTATACAGCTATGCATTGATGTTTGATTGATTTATACACTATGCATTTATGTTTGATTGATTTATACAGCTACGCATTTATGTTTGATTGAATTATACAGCTATGCATTTATGTTTGACTGATTTATACACTATGTATTTACATATACGAGAGGCTCAAGTATTTGTTTGTTTGTTTGTATGGTGTTTTACGTCATTTTCAACAACTGTAAGGTTTTATATGACGGTCGAACTTTTGTGGTGGAGGCAGACCACCTACTTTTTCTGGGTAGAAAAGTGACGACATGTTTAATTCAGATGTGCATTAGCTTAGTCGAAGAGATGTTTTAACAAGCACTATTTGTTAATGTGTATTTTGAACCCGGCATTAACAGTATTCACATATCAAGTCTTCATGATACAAGAAGGGAAACCACTCTATATTAACACTATACTAGTCTTGACGTAGACTGGCACCAGCCCCTAATGTTCTTATCTACACTATCTCGCTGACAGATACAATGTTTTACCCTTGCATTCTTATATCATATCTGAACACCAGGAATTCGTCATGAGAAATGAAGACAAGAAGAGAGGAATGTTAATTTTATTTTCAATTTATTTTCAAAATGTAATGTATGTATACACGTAACCAATTTACAATCCACAGATTGCAAACATTCTATGCCTAATGATGCACAATACTTATACTACAATCAGTAGCCATAAGTATGAATAGTAGTGTACAGCAGTAAATCAAGGGTTTAACACAAAACCCTGCTATTATTAAGTGCATTTCAGCAAAGAAACAGAAACAAAACAGCTTTTTAAATCAGTGGATTGTACATATCCCTAATATTGATAATGCGTATGTACATATGTGTACAACATAATTAGTATGTCCTTATGTATAAATAAGTTTGATATGAA
Source organism: Cyrtodaria siliqua (assembly GCA_037043455.1). NCBI lineage: Eukaryota > Metazoa > Mollusca > Bivalvia > Adapedonta > Hiatellidae > Cyrtodaria > Cyrtodaria siliqua. The sequence goes on along the minus strand of JAWPHD010018193.1, from coordinate 13,843 downwards.
AGATGTTAAAATAGACAAACCGTTATAAAATGTCACTTAGAATAGTTTGGCACTGAAATGTATTAAATTTGTTAATGCGAAACTATGGTATTTGATTTTGGAAATAGCTATACAGAGACTATTCATAACAATTCCGAGTGTATTTTATTTTATTTTGCATTGAACATTTAAAACATTCTTTACAGTCAAGCTAAAGATTACAAAGGATATCCCTCAAAATTCAGTTTTCTTACTTTGATTAGATATTGGCACCTGGAGTAATTTCGCGTATAATTATTATTTTTTTCTTAGTGAATATGCATTATATAAGGTATAATATATATTTTCTGAAAGTATAAATACAATAAAATACTATCATTTAATTCAAGGAAACTAATTTTGGTAAAAACGTCATTTATATTAGCATAGTTTCGCGTTTCGCGTTTAAACAGGTAACAGGTGGTCTGCAAAAATACTGAATTCCATTGGGCGAGTACCCAGCAGACATATAGTTTATTAAAGTCTCGCCAAATACATTTTATTTACAACAATAACATAATATAGCAAATTGAACTTAAGTGATTGGTTCAATAGCTATTGCACCAGCCGTGTCATCCGATTCACAAATAGCTGAAACAATAACCAAAAAGAATCAATCACGAAAGTTTCACATTATATTTATCATAGAATCAAATGTTTCAGCCTATACAAACATTATATTAATATGCTTAATTGCTAAATGCTGAATAGTCATTGTTAATCGCCCGCATATGTGTCATAACCAGTATACACATATGTTTAAAATGCCAATAAAAGTGTCTGCGTAGACTATGACTTTTGTATTAAAGCTACACAGTCTCTATATTAATCGTTTTTTTTCTTTGTAGGCTTGTCCTTATTTGTAACTTCATGTTCACCAGCTCATGTCGAAATCGGGTATTTAAGCGAGCAAATGTAGCGCAGGATATCGACATCGACCAGTGCACATCGTACCTATACACTGGTAACAGTATTTTTTACAGAACAAAAAGTTAGCATCTTTCGGGGCTCGAACACACGACATTCTGATTTCAATTCAGGTGCGTTATCCACTGAACTATAACGCTACTTGAGAAATAGAATCCTAAATATCATTTTTTTAGGAGGCAAAATAACATATTTGAACGCAACTCAAGATCGATCAATAAATATGTAGTCCATCTTGTAGCATGTGTAAATTAACACTGCCTATTGTAATACTGTATGTTATCAATATTAATCTTTTTAGATAAAATTCATTTACTACTTATATAAGTCGTATATCAGTGAAACAGAAATTTTAAGTGGTAAATAAAAACACCTTACTTTACAAAATCGATTGAGAAATAAAAATTTCATGTGCGAAAGCTGTTTTTGATGGGTCGTTGCAAAATTTTGCTGCATGAACAATTTGATTTTTTTTTTTAGAATTTTTATCCACAAAAATGGTTTTAAATTGTTTGATAATAATAAATTAAGACACCCTGCACGTTTTATAGCAAAATATGAAGGATAACTGAAGTTATTTGAAATCTCAATTTTCTGCTACAAGCAAGTTACATAGAAAAAGCCCCATCAAAAACTCATCAAAAGGTAAGGTAGTGTTATTTACCACTCAAAATGCCAGTTCTAATGATATATAACTGATGTACGTATTGTTAAAATTGCCCAAGCTATTGCAGAAAAACCTTTGGCTGAAACAAGCGGCCCGAACAATAATACTTCGCTTCAAAAACCATATCCCGACTTGTTATTTAGCGTTTGATGAGTTTATGTGTGCGCGCTAGTTGTTACGTAATGTCTATTCAGTGTTAAAAATACTACAATACACCAATAAATAGCCGTGTACTAGTGGTTCCGCGTACATCCTTCAAAACTTAAAAGTGTAACGATGTGGTTCAAATCCGTTCCTGGAAACTATTTGTGTATATCACATATATTCTGAAGCCGTATATGTATCGATGTTACCTGTACGGAGGCTAAATAAAAAATGTGAAATTTTACGCATCGCTTTTTACCTTATATACGAATTTTGGGTATTCGTCGATTTGAATCTAATTCAGACGTGACTCATTCATATTCGTGATTTATTATCAGTTAAAATATAGACTGTGTAGCTTTAAGCAACTATTTTGAGTACAATAGTGGAAATAATGGAATGTCACATGGTTAAAAAGACGGGAAAGAGATTGGTTAGATTTATACACGCGTGAAAAAATACGTGTCACTTCTCCAATAAGGTAAATTCTCATATAGAGACTTGTATGTGAGTGACTCTCTTAGTGTTAGCTATTTCAATCCGTGTAAAGTTCGATCAACATGGCAACGTTTTCCAAGGAGAAGTAGTACTGCCGTCGGCTCAACTGAGCTACATGTATACTATTAGTTTAATAGTTTATTTAAGTCTCATGACAGTACAATATTATCTACAATACAACAATTCATAAAATACAACTGTGCCATTCTTTTTAGAAGTACAAGAGACTATACAATATAAATATACATATGACTGTTCACAATGTTAAAATACTGAGCAATTGATTCTGAACCGACTGCCACAGCCGTGTCATAAGACACACAAAGCCGCAGCAGTAGTTATTTTATTATAACCGACAGAAATTTCCCACAGAATATTAGAATGAGTCGATTATAGATTTCTGGTTTTATCCGGTTTTCAGAATAATGATAATCTCTGTACACAGAAGAATCTAGATTCGGCGGTTATAGTAATTACGATCATAGTTTTTAAAGGCAGGTTACATGAAATCATAGGGAAGATGTTATTATTTTGAACAGATTATAAGAATAATGTATGCTAATAATGATAATTTGACAGCAGAGATTTTAATATAATTATAACCTACCGAAATCATAGAAAAGTGGTGATTATAACAATTCAGTTAAACATATAGTAATACAATAATTACAATCGCAGCGTCCCCTGCGGCTTTCATACGTGTCTTCTTTAGTTTAATTTTATCTACATAAAACATTTTATAAAAAAACACACGCTCATATATGACCTAAACTGTGCTAAAAGATACAAATTTGAGAAGACCGCGTGCCCCTTTAATACACGTATTATACAATAATCGCAATACATAGTATCTGGAGTATATATGTTGATATCAACGCATATTAAAACAATAACAATAACAAATAAATACATCATACGAATGCATTTGAACAAATATACATTTCTAGTCTAGTTTCATTCGTGCATATCACTTCACTATTTTTTGGCTTTGAACTGCACGTGACATTTCTATCAAACCTGCAATTGCAGATAAGACTCTGGGAACCAGTCTTACGTTGCTGGTTTAATCGTTTGGTTTCCCATCTGCTGTCTGATATCATAATAATTATTATAAAGCGGAACACGGGCACTACGACTATTTTCGTAAAGCAGTGTAAATGGAGACATCACACAGAAAATGGACACGGGCACTACGCCTATTTTCGTAAAGCAGTGTAAATGGAGACAGCACACTTAAAATGGACACGGGCACTACGCCTATTTTTGTAATGCAGTGTAAATGGAGACAACACAGAGCACTACGCCTATTTTCGTAATGCAGTGTAAATGGAGACAACACACGGGCACTACGCCTATTTTCGTAATGCAGTGTAAATGGAGATAAGACATGGGCACTATGCCTATTTTCGAAAAGCAGCGTAAATGGAGATAACACACTGGCAATGAAAACAACAACCGGACACTACGCCTATCTTTGTAAAGCAATGTAAATCCAAACAAAACACGGGTACTACGCCTATTTTCGTAAAGGAGTGTAAATGGAGACAACACACTGGTAATGGCGATAACACACAGACACTAAGCCTATTTTCGTAATGCAGTATAAATAGATAACACAAGGGCACTACGCCTATTTCCGTAATGCAGTGTAAATATAGATAACACACGGGTACTACGCCTATTTCCGTAATGCAGTGTAAATAGAGAAAATAAACGGGCACTACGCCTATTTCCTAATGCAATATAAATAGAGATAACACACTGGCAATAGAGATAACATATGGGTTATACGCCTATTTTCGTAATGCAGTGTAAATAGAGATAAGAAACGGGCACTACGCCTATTTTCTTAAAGCAGTGTAAATGGAGATAACACACAGACACTATGCCTATTTTCGTTATGCAGTGTCAATGGAGACAACACTCGGGCACTAAGCCTATTTTCGTAAAAAAATGTAAGTGGAGATAACACACGGGCACTACGATTATTTTCGTAAAGCAGTGTAAATGGAGATAAAACAAGGGCACTACGCCTATTTTCGTAATGTAGTGTAAATGGAAATATCACACGAGCAGTACATCTATTTTCGTAAAGCAGTGTAAATGGAGATATCACACAGGCATTACGTCAACTTTCGTTATGCAGTGTAAATGGAGACAACCCACTGACAATGGAGACAACACACAGGCACTACACCTATTTTCGTAAAGCAGTATAAATGGAGATATCACACAGGCATTACGATTATTCTCGTTATGCAGTGTAAATGGGGACAACCCACTGGCAACGGAGACAACACACGCGCACTACCGGTGTAAATGGAAACAAAATAAGCGCACTACGGAGACAAAACACGTTTTGTAAAGCGGTGTAAAATGAGAGAATACACGTCGTGGGCACTACGCCTACTTTCGTAAAGCGGTGTAAATGGAGACAAAACACGGGCACTACGCCTATTTTCGTTAAGCTGTGTACATGGAGACTGACAAAAGTCGCTATAGAAAATGGAGAAAACACACTGGTAATGGAGACAAAACACGGGCACTTCGACTATTTTCGTAAAGCGCGGTGTAAATGGAGACAATACACGGGCACTACGACAATTTCTTTCGTAAAGCTGTGTAAATGGAGACATCAGACTGGCAAACAAACTGTACACACTTCTCGCCCTTAATGTGTGCACTGCACAAACGCACTGCGCACAAATATGTCTCAATTTAAAATAGTTATTTCACTGTCTAAAAATAGACGGAGGTTCGTCTTGAATTTGTGTATATGCCGTTACTAATGTTGTTAGAACTTGTGGCCATAACCGGTTGCATACTATGTGGTAATAAAATAGTTTTAAATAAAAAAAAATGTATCATTATTTTTCTTCCAAGGCATGGTAATTGCTGATAATGTAGTGACGGAAAAATAATGTAAATATCACGCACTTAACATAGTTTGCCATTATATAACCGCATAAGCGCCGAACTCTTAATTGACATTTACCCAACTTCCCAAATGATTTTAACTTCTCCCCACTTCTAAGCATTTATATTTGTAATAAATTCATCAATGCAATACAACACTAGGGCTTATTTGACTCTAAACGCCTTTACTATGTCACTCATTCCCACATATAGTTTACCCTCACTATCAGAGTATGTAATTGAGTATGGATTAGTCACACCATATTCCTGTCCCAGTAGTATCTGTATATTGGTACACTCGGCTGTTATCTGGTGGACGTTATGGGAACTGTAGCCACATACATACACAGCCCCTGTCCTGTCTATAGTCAGACCATATGGCTCCTTCAGATTATCGTCCTTGTAGACTGCCTTCACGGTACCGTCCATCGTCATACACGTCACTGTGTGCTTTCTGTAATCAGACACGTACATGGCCGTCTTATCTGGGCTGATCGCTATGTAGAACGGATCAACAAACAGTTGTGCACCGTTGGAATCTTTATTCAGACTTCTCAACACAGACCCGTTCATGTCCATCATTTCAACTTTACCTGGGCTACAAAATGTCACTATAAATGTCCCGTCATTGTGTACAAGTCCCCGACACTGACCATTTGTCTTTATCTCTCGACCCTTGGACAAGGAGGAAGAAGTTGTAGACAGGAGCTGGATCTTATTCTCCCCACAGACTGTCACGGCTACTTGACTGTTGTCGATCATAGTTACGTCCCATGGGTAAGATGTCAGTTGTACTTCAGACGTTACCTTGTTTTGTTTTATGTCCACTAGTTTAACCTTCATGTTGTTACAGTCAGCAATGAGGAGTTGGTTGTCGGATAGTAGGCATGATCCCGTGATGCAGGAAGAAGAAGAGTCGATGTCTGCAACATGTGCAGGTAGCATCACTAACTGTCCTAATACATTCTTATTTCTTTCCACAGCGTTAGACTGTTCCATTTTAGTAAATGCGTACCTCCTGATTTTATTATCTGACTCTACTTTACCAAGTGTGTCTTCTAACAGATGTATTTGTTTTCTCGCATTTCTCAGCTCTACAAACATTTGACTGTTTTGGTTTTTTATTTGCAATTTTTCCAGTTTAGTTGCCATTGATTGAATTTCTGTCTTGACGGCGTTGCTTGTGTACGAAATCGAGTTCATTGATTTCATGTCCTCATCTCTGAACACGGTTATTATTTGTTCTATTTCTCCTATCGCCTTTGTATGGCATGTTTCAATTTCCGCCACGTGTGTCTTCGACAGTCTTAATGTACGGTCATACTTCTCTTCTAGTCCATTCAGTGTCTTCAGTGTTTCTTTATATTCCGGACTCTGTGCAATACCTTCAGATACGTCTGCCAGTTTGCTGACATGACAACCCACGTGACCAATCTTCACGCATGTTTGACATCCCAACGTGTCATGTGACTTGCAGTAAAAACTTATAATCTCACCTTTATGTTGAGCGCATGGTTCTGTGCACGTGTCAATCGTCGTAGACGTAGGCTGGATCTTTGGCATTTGGGACTTGTCTAGCAGTGTGTGATGTCTACATGGTTTGGCTCTACGATGTGTCTTGAAGCACGTGACACAGAGGTACTCCTGACAGTCGGTACAGTAGCCCTCGGCAGGGAGATGTTCACCATCGTCACCACACGGCTGACACACCATTTCCGCAATTTCTTCTGATCCCACGTCTGCTGATGCCATGATGATGTCCTGTAAACAATTATAAATAGTTTTACCCAACTCTATTTTACCCAATTATATTCTACCCAATTATATTCTACCCAATTATCTTTCACCCAATTATCTTTTACCCAACTCTATTTAACCCAATTATTTTCTACCCAATTATATTCTACCCAATTATCTTTCAACCAATTATATTTCGCCCAATTATATTTTACCCAAATATCTTTCACCCAATTATATTTCACCCAATTATATTTTACCCAATTATATGAATGCATTTTAAAGGAGTATAATTATAATCTCCGACTGAGTATCGTTAACGGCCTATATTCGTCAACGTGAGTATTATTATAAATGAGTGAATAGTTTTTAAAGGGGTACACCCACTCTTGATACGGTTTTATCTATTCGGAAACATCAACGCCCCATGCTGACAAAGCAATTATTAACACAATATAAATTAGTGTTGCTCAATAAACGACTAAGCAACACATTTTATCTTAGATTATCAAGAGCCGCCCCAGAGAGAGGGGAAGGATAGTCAGAATTGCGTGTACTTTTCCTACTTTAACTATCTAATAGATTTTTTACTCAGGAAGAATGCTAGAAAGTATAAAAAAAAGTATATATCTCCCCGCAACCCGCCCCCGGCGAGGCTAATCCAATGCTGGTAACATGTACATGCAATTATGTTTTTGCTTTTTACGTGTTTCCAAGCATTCAATATCCAATAAGGGGTTCATTTCAATTACTAATATGATGTTTGAATATTTTATTATAAATACTGAGACCCGTAACACAGAAAGGAGTAGAATTCAAGGAGGATCGCTATCTTGATATTGAAAAGTTTCACCAGGTCTTCAAATTGGACCGCATGAAAAGGTCTAAGCAGTTGTTGTTAAGGACTGTTGGTCCGCCATTTTTAAAATACGATCCAAAATCATTTCGAAACAAAACAAAACAACTTTGAGTGAAACTGTACCAATATATTCGTATATAAAGGGTACAAGTTCTGCCCTATAAGTATTCACATCAAAAATATTGAATTCTGGCATGTACTATATGATATTGCTCATGCCTAAGATATGCATTTGGTTGAACATTTCACTTGGCCATATCCCATCTATTTTGGATCTTTATTTTAAAGACGGCGGACCAATACACCCTTTAGGACCTATTTCCTAGTGAGTAAGAGTAAATCACTGTTAGACATACAATTGCCTGATAAATTGTGTTATTCAACGTTGTGTCATATGATGATGAGACCGTTGTGTATGTAGAAAACATATTAAACATTGCAGCAGGATTTCATTATTAAGAAGGCACACAATTGACTAACAAATAAGACAAGTACCATCATTTATTAAGTTGGTTGGCAAATATTGGGCGCGGCTCCAAATAGCGGGCTGCTGGAAACATATACACAGAATGGCAGCCCTGAACAATTTTCACAAAAGAGGGCATGACCCAAAAGCCTGATACCCATAGTGAAGCCCCAAAAGGCTTATATAAGGTGTTTATTCAAAACTATAATTCTAAAGTAAAATGCTTCTTCATTTAATCACTTGAAAATTAGTTCTTTTCGAAAGTTTACAATAATGTGCACGACCGAACTCGGCATGATAAACCAACAATGCTGTAATCCCGACCCTGGGGAACAGTGCTCAGTATTACATTGAAATTTAATAATTATAAAATAGTTAATTGTCATTAAATTTGATTTCACAGAATTGAAGGATTCGCTGACGGCCCATATTATTTGTGTCTTGGTTTTGAAAACAATAACGAACTATCCACAAAGTTATTTAGTGTAGCTAAAATGTTTACTTGTTCTTTCTTCATGAAAGTAAAGGATACAGTATTATATAGTTATACCTTAGATATTATACAATATAACACTTATATTCAAAGAAACTAGAAAGATGTCCATGGAACACGGATGCCCCCATTGAAAATAATCCGGGGGCATACAATTTGAGGGAAATGGGCCTTAACTCCGGTAATACACGGTCGATTTTGACGCGAAATCGACATGAACATCACAGGTTATTATCCTAAAAGTTTAGAATCACTCAGTTGGAACTTGTGGGAGAAGTTTGATACACAATATATTTTAAACTTAATTTGACGGAAAAGGGCATAACTCCGTAAATACAAGGTCGGTTTTGACGCCAAATCGATATGCACATGAACAACATAAAGGTTGCGAAACTATCGATTGGAAACTGTGGGATGAGATAGATAAACGATAAACACACGATATTTAAACGTACAAATTGATAAAAAAAAGGGACTGTTTTTCGAATACCTCTCGAACCCGGTTACTAAACAAAGATGCTAACCATAAGCGCACAGTAGTCCTATACAATTAGACATTGCGCCAATATTAGTGTTGCTATTGATACATGTCACAGAGCTCTGGTGGTTTATTATGTATGATACGAGTGTGTATTCTGTGTTGTTCATGTTTTAACTCTCGACATTTATTTTAATAAATCATACATATAAAATATAACTGTTATTAAAATACACTAGGCTCCCCAACACCCCGCCCCCATCCCCAGTGGTTATGTTCGAAGGAGTTGGGATGAACCCCGTTGCCAATGATCGTTGGACGGTTGAATCCGTCTGTTTATGCCCTGTAATTACATAAGACCCAGGGGTTATGGCCCCAGAGATTTATGTCCCCAGGAGTAGGGATAGACCCTAGTATCGATGCGGGTTGGATGGTTGTATCCGTCTGTTTATGCCCTGTAATTACATATAACCCAGGGGTATGGCCCCAGAGAATTATGTCCCCAGGAGTAGGGATAGACCCTAGTATCGATGCGGGTTGGATGGTTGTATCCGTCTGTTTATGTCCTGTAATTACATATGACCCAGGGGTTATGGCCCCAGAGATTTATGTCACCAGGAGTAGGGATAGACCCTAGGATCGATGCTGGTTGGATGGTTGTATCCGTCTGTTTATGCTCTGTAATTAAATATGACCCAGGGGCTATGGCTCAGAGAATTATGTCCCCCAGGAGTAGGGATAGACCCTAGTATCGATGCTAGCTGGATGGTTGTATCCGTCTGTTCATGCTCTGCCACATATGACCCACGGGTTATGGCCCCAGAGATTTATGTCCCCAGGAGTAGGAATATACCCTAGGATCGATGCTGGTTGTATGGTTGTATCCGTCTGTTTATGCCCTGTAATTACATGTGACCCAGGGGTTATGACCCCAGAGAATTATGTCCCAGGAGGAGGGATAGACCTTAGGATCGATGCTGGTTGGATGATTATATCCGTCTGTTCATGCTCTGCCACATATGACCCAGGGGTTATGGCCCCAGAGATTTATGTCCACAGGAGTAGGGATAGACCCTAGGATCGATGCTGGTTGGATGGTTGTATTCGTCTGTCCATGCCCAGTAATTACATATGACCCAGGGGTTATGGCCCCAGAGATTTATGTCCCCAGGAGTAGGGATAGACCCTAGGATCGATGCTGGTTGGATGGTTGAATCCGTCTGTTTATGCCCTGTAATTACATCTGACCCAGGGGTTATGACCCCAGAGAATTATGTCCCCAGGAGTAGGGATAGACCCTACAATCGATGCTGGTTGGATGGTTGTATCCGTCTGTATATGCCCTGTAATTACATATGACCCATGGGTTATGGCCCCAGAGATTTATGTCCCCAGGAGTAGGGATAGACCCTAGGATCGATGCGGGTTGGATGGTTGTATCCGTCTGTTTATGCCTGTAATTACATATGACCCAGGGGTTATATCCCCTACGATTTATGTCCCATGGAGTAGGGATAGGCCCTAGGATCGATGCTGGTTCGATGGTTGTATCCGTCTGTTTATGCCCTGTAATAAAATATGAACTAAGGGCTATGGTCCCAGAGATTTATGTCCCCAGGAGTAGGGATAGACCCTAGGATCGATGCTGGTTGGATGGTTGTATCCGTTTGATTATGCCCTGTAATTACATATGACCCAGGGGTTATGACCCAAGAGAATTATGTCCCCAGGAGTAGGGATAGACCCTACAATCGATGCTGTTTGGATGGTTGTATCCGTCTGTTTATGCCCTGTAATTACATATGAAACAGGGGCTATGGCCCCAGAGATTTATGTCCCCTGGAGTAGGGATAGACTCTAGGATCGATGCTGGTTTGATGGTTGTATCCGTCTGTTTATGCCCTGTAATTACATATGACCCGGGGGTTATCGCCCCAGATAATTATGTCCCCAGGAGTAGGGATAGACCCTAGGATCGATGCTGGTTGGATGGTTGTATCCGTCTGTTTATGCCCTGTAATTACATATGACCCAGGGGTTATGGCCCCAGAGAATTATGTCCCCAGGAGTAGGGATAGTCCCTAGGATCGATGCTGGTTGGATGGCTGTATCCGGCTGTTTATGCCATGTTATTACATATGACCCAGGGGTTATGGCCCCAGAGATTTATGTCTCCTGGTGTAGGGATAGACCCTACGATCTATGCTGGTTGGATGGTTGTATCCGTCTGATTATGCCCTGTAATTACATATGACCCAGGGGTTATGGCCCTAGAGATTTATGTCCCCAGGAGTAGGGATAGACCCTAGGATAGATGCGGTTGGATGGTGGTATCCGTCTGTTTATGCCCTGTAACATATGACCCAGGGGTTATGGCCCCAGAGAATTATGTCCTTAGGAGTAGAGATAGACCCTGGATCGATGCTGGTTGGATAGTTGTATCCGTCTGTTTATGCCCTGTCACTTATGACCCAGGGGTTATGGCCCCAAGAGATTTATGTCCGCAGGAGTAGGGATAGACCCTAGGATCGATGCTGGTTGGATGGTTGTATTCGTCTGTCCATGCCCTGTAATTACATATGACCCAGGGGTTATGGCCCCAGAGATTTATGTCCCAGAGTAGGGATAGACCCTAGGATCGATGCTGGTTGGATGGTTGTATCCGTCTGTTTATGCCCTGTAATTACATATGAAACAGGGGCTATGGCCCCAGAGATTTATGTCCCCTGGAATAGGGATAGACCTATGATCGATCTGGTTTGATGGTTGTATCCGTCTGTTTATGCCCTGTAATTACATATGACCCGGGGGTTATCGCCCAGAGAATTATGTCCCCAGGAGTAGGGATAGACCCTAGGATCGATGCTGGTTGGATGTTTGTATCCGTCTGGTTATGCCCTGTAATTACATATGACCAGGGGTTATGGCCCAGAGAATTATGTCCCCAGGAGTAGGATATTCCTAGGATCGATCCTGGTTGGATGGTTGTATCCGGCTGTTTATGCCATGTTATTACATATGACACAGGGGTTATGGCCCCAGAGATGTATGTCTCCTGGTGTAGGGATAAACCCTACGATCGATGCTGGTTGGATGATTGTATCCGTCTGATTATGCCCGGTAATTACATATGACCCAGGGGTATGGCCCCAGAGATTTATGTCCCAGGAGTAGGGATAGACCCTAGGATAGATGCGGTTGGATGGTTGTATCCGTCTGTTTATGCCCTGTAACATATGACCCAGGGGTTATGTCCCCAGAGAATTATGTCCTTAGGAGTAGAGATAGACCCTAGGATCGATGCGGTTGGATGGTTGTATCCGTCTGTTTATGCCCTGTCACATATGAACCCAGGAGTTATGGCCCCAGAAAATTAAGTCCACAGGAGTAGGGATAGATCCTAGGATCGATGCTGGTTGGATGGTTGTATCCGTCTGTTTATGCCCTGTAATTACATATGACCCAGGGGTTATGACCCCAGAGATTTATGTCCCCAGGAGTAGGGATAGACCCGAGTATCGATGCGGTTGGATGGTTGTATCCGTCTGTTTATGCCCTGTAATTCATATGACCCAGGGGTATGTTCCCAGAGATTTATGTCCCCATGAGTAGGGATAGCCCCTAGTATCGTTGCGGGTTGGATAGTTGTATCCGTCTGTTTCATGCCCTGTAATTACATATGACCCAGGGGTTATGTCCCCAGAGATTTATGTCCCGATGAGTAGCGATAGACCCCTAGGATATCCGCTGCTGGTTGGATGGTTGTTCCGTCTGTTTATGCCCTGTAATTCATATGACCCAGGATTAATGGCCCAGAGAATTATGTCCCCAGATAGGGATAGACCTTAGGATCGATGCTGGTTGGATGATTGTATCCGTCTGTTCATGCTCTGCACATATGACCCAGGGGGTTATGACCCAGAGATTTATGTCCCGCAGGAGTAGGGATAGACCCTAGGATCGATGCTGATTGTATGGTTTGTATCCGTCGTCCATGCCCTGTAATTACATTGACCCAGGGGTTTGGCCCCAGAGATTTATGTCCCCCAGAGTAGGGATAGACCCTAGGATCGATGGCTGGTTGGATGGTTGTATCCGTCTGTTTATGCCTGTATTACATATGACCAAGGGGTTATGACCCCAGAGAATTATTTCCCCAGGATGTAGGATTGACACCTACATCTATGCTGGTTGGAGGTTGTATCCGTCTGTATATGCCCTGTAATTACATATGACCCAGGGGTTTGGCCCAAGAGATTTATGTCCAGGAGTATGGATATACCCGTAGGATCGATTGCGGTGGATGGTTGTATCCGTCTGTTATGCCTGTAATAACATATGACCCAGGGGTTATAGCCCTATAAGATGTTTGTCCCAGGAGTAGGGAGAGGCCCCTAGCATCGATGCTGGTTCGATGGATTGTATCCGTCTGTTTATGCCCTGTAATTACATATGAACCAGGGACTATGGCCCTAGGATTATGTCCCCAGGAGTAGGGATAGACACTAGGGATCGATGCTGGTTGATGGTTGTATCCGTCTGTTATTGCCTGTAATTTAAATATGACCCAGGCTTATGACCCCAGAGAATTTATGTCCCCAGGATAGAGATAGACCCTACAATCGATGCTGGTTTGGATG